>VZTL01039437.1:0-15098 GCA_013400535.1 Scopus umbretta
TCTTTTTTTTTTTTTCCAAAAAGTAAATAAATAAAAAAAATAATGTATTTTTGCTTCTTCCAATTTAAGCATATAGTAGCAATGGGGACTAAAGATTTCTTTCACAGCCATGAGCTAATTGCAGTCATGCTGCTATACTTGAATCCCCCATGCTGTGCTGTCAGTGACCTCAGTGGTGACCTGAAGTAATGGTTATACTTTTTTTTTTTCGTTAGGAGTAACAAGTAATTCAGCTTCCGTATTCTAGGCATTAGTTCTGCACTTCTAGTACTGAACAGAGACCAATCATTACATCAGTGGGCTTTTGTTTTATCTTCTTAAACAGTCAGATTTTCAGCACAAGTTTATTTGAACATGTACACAACATATGTACAGCACATGATTTACTTAAGGTGTTAATGGCAGCAGGGGTAAATTTTCCTTGAGCACTGCAGTGAAGTGGATCGCTTGCTTCCCATTGTAATCAGTCCCACAATTTGGAGACTTTTGAAGAGGTTCTCTTACTGAATAAGAGCTTTCTGGGAAGAATATCAACTATTCCAGACAACAGCCAGTGAGTCCCAAATTGTATAATGAAAATTGTCATACACGTTTACATTTGCAGTGGATACAAAGAAATGAGAAATGAATACAAATAAAACAGAAGCTGGAGCAAAATTTAACAAGACTTTCGAGTCCCCAAGTTTTGTTAACATTGGGTTTTTTTTCACTTCTGGGTTTTTCATCTCTCTGTGCTTCTTTTGGAAGTTCAGCAGAAGAGTAAGCTAGAAATGTATATGGTGTAAAACATCTAATGCTTCAAGTGGGATGAAAGCAAGTAGAGCTTCTGCAGATGTGCATGTTAATGAAGATTTAATTGGGAGGCAGGTGCACATAAATAAGAAGCATATGGAATGGGACAACAGTAAACACAATAAGATAGAGCTCTACTCAGATTTAAACACAACAGAACTTAATCTTTTTTTATACTCATAAAATTTCTCCCAAAAATGTACTCAGACATTCAAAATTTAGGACACACAGCTTATATTTGTTGTTCAAACCATGATCTGAGAATAATGATCAACAGTATATCCTTGTTATCAAAATGCTGACACTTGCTTATAACTTTTTGGTTATTAACTATTTGATGTATTAAATGAATTAAATTTGAAAGCAGGCTACACATAAGAAAAGACTAGTGTTTCATGTATTCACTACATTATTTCAGAAACAAAGAAAAACCTGTCTTTAGGAATACTTCAGTGGACACTATTTGGGTATCAGAGGTCAAAAAGGTGAGCACTTTGTGGATCTGAACTATAAAAGATCGTGTTCCAAATTACAGCTATGAGATCTGGGCAAAAAGGAGAGCAGGGTAGGAACTGAGCCTGTTCCCTTGATGCTCTGTGCCATTTTCAATTTAAATTTCAAACAACAAATGACTACTAATAAGAATGTAAAGTTTCTTCCCTCTCTGCAAAGGAATCAGAAAAAGTAAGCCTGGGGGAAAAGTTACATATGCAATAAAAATGAAGTATAAATCAGATCTTTGCATTTAAATTGGAAGCCAAAGTGCTGAGTTACTACTCGACAATAGAGACAATAACTATAGTTATGGTAGGCCTTTTCCTCAGGACAGCACATTCCTAAAACACTACCTTGGAAAACAGGTACTTTATATTATTGCAGAAATAAGTGGGTATTTTTTTCCAGAATGAAATGGCAGACTTTTACAAATATTTTTGTGTTTTATTTCTTTAATACCTTCTCTGTTAATAATGTTATCTTTGTGCTTTGAACAGGAAGAAAGACATATGCTTTGACTTCATCCTTTTCATACATTCCAAACAATGAGCTAGAATGAGCTGTTTTTCCACCTACCAGCATAAAAGGACTAAAAAGCCCTACAAACAACAACAACAAAAAACCCCCCACCAGCCATTTCCAGTATTTTTGACAACGTAGATATAACAGATGTAATAAGACTCAAGAAGAGAGGGGAGTTTGGCTGGCAAGATTAGACGTTGGCAAAGTTGAAACAGATATCCTTTCTCCTCACCAGTGAGGAGATATAACTTCTATCCTTTGTCCTTGCTAGGTGCTGCAGAGATGTACATTATACCAGTGACAATGGAAAATGTTTTAGCTGGAGTATAAGACATCAAGACTTTCCACTGGTGAAGCCTGGGTGATAGCTTTCTAGTTAGACAAAAGGCTGTGTACCCTAGCATAGCAGAAGGCAGCTAGAAAATAAATGCAAGGAGGACTTGAGTATCGGTACCCAATTTGAGACAGTGTTGCCTTGCTCAGAGCCAGCTAGGACTGGGGTAAGACAGGATGAGCACCATAGTGCAAGACCATCTGGAATTCTGCCATTTATGGGACAGATGAGTTGAAGTTGGGACGGTGGCAGAAAACAGCCACCAGGGAAAGCAGGGAAGTTGTGGGACTGTCTTCTGGGAGGCCTCTGCAAGAACACAGCTTGCTTAAGCCCAGCAGAATAAAAGCTGGCAGAACCTGAGTGCGCTGTGTATTCCTACACTGGGTGTAAACATCAGGCAGAAACAGACAAGAGCTTAAAAGGGACTGAGCTAAAAACACCACAGATGTCTCAGGTAGAACTCTTTATAAAGCCCAAGTAACCCACATGCCACTTCACCATCTACCAATAATACCTCTTCTCTTAAAAATGCACTGAAGCAAAATAAATAAAGCTTGCCATGTACCTCTGCTACAGAGTTACTTTTTTAATGGTTGATTAGTGAAGACAAACCTGAATTTCAAGCATGCAGACAGTTCTCAGTTCAGAAGGAAGATTATCTTAATAGGCTGAACATCCCTGAGTTTGAGAGAAATACCACCCTTCTTTATCCAATAATTGTATCTCATGCCCAATGTATCGACGGACTTATCCCAGGTTTTCTATAAAAGTAAGTATGTATTCATTGTCTAGTTAGGCAGACTTCTTAAATGATAAGAATTAATATGAGGAAAGAGACACCCTTTTTGGTAAGAAAACCTAACCTCCTGAAATACAAGGAGAGCTTGTAATTTGTAAACTATCCTTGCCTACTATGATAAATTATGGAGCATATAATGTGAGAGAGCATTACTTTATTTCATTTGCAGCCATGTCAATCGAGAACTGCTTGACTTCATAGCATCCTTCTTTCCAATAAAAAGATGAAACATCTATGTGGATATAAAATAATTCCTAAAACTGAAGAGATAAAGCATGATATTTAATTTTATTTTGGCACAATAAATAGATCAAAAAAGACCAGCTGAGCTACCTCAACATGTCTCACTGAACTTTTTGATTCATTCCCTATAAGCATTCAGTGTTTTTTCCAGTCTAGCTATTAATGTCACCAGCAATATGCACTTTTACCACTTCCCCTTGGAAAGTATGCCATGGTCTGATAAAACCTTTATTGTCAAGATAATTTAGAACAGACATCAGGAAAAGCAGATTTTATTTCATTTTCATCTTATTGCACCTCACCCTCAGTTATTTATCTTCCTCCGCAACATTTTATGTACTCAGAGATGGTGAACATCACTTCCTCCGTTTAGGTAACTGAGTTGAATTTTACATGTATTTTGTAGTCGATTCCTACCAAAACTGGAGTAAGCCATTTTGTAGCTAGCTCTTTTTGAACACATATGATCATGTAATCACACAGAGCGATTACATGAGTGTGCCAGAAGTTGATGCTCACTGAAAGCCTGGTGGCAAAAGTTGAATCACACACCACACATTGCTGCAAAAGAGCTTTGTGTGTGCTTGCATGTACATCGCTGATGTGCCACTAAACAGTCTGCCAGGAAGGCCATGGAGCCTGGATGCCACAATTTTGTAATCGCAAGAAGGCATCTAATACACCACGGATAATTTCTTGTGTGTAGTGTGTGTGTACAAGCACATGTGTGTGTGTATTTGAGATCTTAATGCAAAGTAAGCCTGAAAATAGAAACATATACTCCAGTGTCAGCCACCACTGGACTGTGCAAAATAAATGAAGTGAGCTGTTCTGTGATCTGCCTGTGTATGGGCACTAGCAAATCCATGGTGTTAGGTGAGAGCACCAGCACACAAGGCTACATGTACTTTGGGGTTCTGCGTTATAGAATCTGCCACAAAATCTACCCCAGTCAGAAAACTATGTTCCAGAGTCTAAAAGAAGATTTAATTTTTAAAAATACGTAGTGTGTTCTCTAGCTCTTTTTGATCACAGCTTAGGTAGTCCTTATCCCCTGAGTAGCCCAGTGCATTGTGTTGATATGTTTATTTGCACGGTTATGCTGCAAACTGATCAAGTAATTGGTGTGGCTGAAAACAAAACAAGCAAAAAAAAAAAAAAATCCTGCTTGTATAGGGTTACTTTTTCAGCCTTAAGCCAAGACACAGCAGCTATGATGACAAAGCAAAACCAAGTGGCCAAAGCACAGGCTGCTTAAGTATTGCTGCTGTGTATGTGCAGCGCCGTCTTAGAAAAAAATATATGCATGCACACGTATATATGTATGTCTGTGTGTAGGTATGTGTGCACGTGCTATACATACATATATATGGGTATATACATGTATGCACGTGTACACTTACATGCACACACTCCGTATAAAGAATTAAAAGAATTCTAAAATTATTTCCCAGGCTCCCTAGTCCTAACATATGCAGTGTAACAGACCTTTATCTCAATAGCAGTGTTAATTCTTCAGGGTCATCTCCTTCCCACTGTTTTTCCTCTATTCCCAAACTTCACAGTTGCTCAAGAAACTTGATATATTTGTCAAATTTTACAAAGTTGCTGACGAAATCCATGGGAAACAAAAATAATTTTAATATGCAGATAAAGCACTGTATAAAGTAAAACAAACAAAACCCACCCAAACGTTTTGTCTGTAATAATAAGGAAAGTGTTGGAAGGTTCCTATTCAGGTCAACGTTTACAAAATATCTGACAATGTCATCCTGACCTCTACTGGAAACCCTAAGTATTTGCAGGCTGAAATCGTGAACATCAGTAAACCCAAAGCAACAGATCATTTAGAGATGTAACAAGTATTTCCCAGCATCTTTTCAACATTAACTATGAGAAACTACAGGGAATAGTAGTGAAGAGTTGCAATACAGCAACTAAATAGGACATAACAAAAAATATTTTGCAATGTTCCAGTGTGTTCACTTCTACAGCTATATAAAGGGTTATGTCTCCTACATCTATATATAGGGTTTAGTAGACCCACTCACTTTTAACCTGACCATTGTTCCATATTAATTTTTGCATGTCCATAAGGGCCTAGGAGTTAGAGTCACAACAGGTACAAACATTTACATCATATCATGAGCTCCTAAAGCTCTTAATGTTTAGAAGATTAATCTGAAATTCAAAGCAACATTCAGAAAAAGGCAAGAAAATGATCTTCTGTAAAAATCTCAGGTACTTATAAAGAAATTTTATATTTCTTCCAGGGCTGTACCAGAAATCACAATGCTGCACAATTCAGCTACGACAAATCCTGGAAGAGTTTAGAAAACTTACAGCCTGGAAACTGCCATTGAAATTTGCAGTTCTGCATTTCAACCCAAACATATCATTTACTAACACATTGAAAGTGACATCAAACCTCCTGTAATGGTTGTATTTAGGCTCACTATTTTTCTTAGTACATAAAAGTTATATAGTAAGCGTGAGAGGCTCATAAAACTGTTCTATGTTTTGAGCAATTTTGGTGTTTGCTAATGCAATCGCAAAGGATGAGACAAATCTAGAAGTGTTCTACTCTGCTTGTAGCAGATACATGGAAAGCCAGAGCTCACCGTCCCAGCTGGGATTTCTCTTGCAAAATCAGTATGTACTAGGTGAGATCTCAGGTGGTGCCAACCACTGTAGCTCCAGGGACATGTATGAGAAGACATACCCTCCTGTACGTCTAGCTCTTACAGTTCTGCATTTTTGCATCTTTGCCTCTGCTGAATTCAAATAGCTTTTTTTTGGATAAAATGATAAGGAACTTTATTTAGTAAGTGTTGCTTAAGACATTACTCTTATTGGGACCACTTACAGTGGCCTCCCAGACAATACACTCATTTAAATCTTTGCTTTGAACACAAAGGCAGATGAATGAGAGGAACAGCAGAGGGAAGATTCAGCAGGACTGAAACACATACTGAACAGCTGAAACCAGTGTCCCAAACTACACAGGGAAGTGTGTATTACACACACTATTAATCAAAGCCACCTGAAGCCATCTTAACTATGCAACAACACAAAGTCTTGATATGGCAAAGCACATAGAGTTGTCAGAAAAACTAGAATTTGAACTACTGC
Organism: Scopus umbretta; assembly: GCA_013400535.1. Classification (NCBI taxonomy): domain Eukaryota; kingdom Metazoa; phylum Chordata; class Aves; order Pelecaniformes; family Scopidae; genus Scopus; species Scopus umbretta. The sequence continues at coordinate 6,318 of VZTL01039437.1, forward strand.
AATGAAACTGAAGAAACTGAAGCTTTGGCAGAGAGCAAGAAACCTTTCTGAATAGGGGCATTTGGCAAGAATAGCATTCAAACCAGCATTATTTTAAGAGAATGGGATGACTGGATGTAACCTAATATTTCAATGTCATATACTTGGAAGAGTTCATATTGGTGCATACCCAAAAACTGCATTTTCCTCCAAAGGCAAATCTAGCATTATGAAGGGTGAACTGGGGGTTTGGGGGGATATCCTTCCTGCCATTACAAGTTATGGAGCATCTCACGTGCCCACTTCCTTCTTACACAACATAAGGTGATAAATTTGCTTCACATAAATCAGTTATGGAAGAACATAAGCTTACTAAATGCATCTTTAGATCAAGGGCAGGATTCTCCCTCAGTACTAGATGAAAAGCTCAAGTTATGTTTAAGCTCTAATGAGAAGCAGCCTTATTTATTGGTGGTTGGGGCATAGGGCCAAGAAAGCTTCTGTGTTCCAACTCTGTAGCATGCCAAATACTTTACAGTTTTGGACAAGTCTGTGATTCCATTTCTCCATCACATTACCAGGGATTATAGTATTTGGTTACCTCATAATGGCCTTAGGAGAATGTATACAGTTGTCCTGTGTTGTATTTAATAAACTCCTGCCCTACAGGATCTGTAATCTAAATGGAACAAGATTTTAGATCTAATTGAAAAGAAAGCATAGGAAAAGATGTGAAATAGAAAAAACAAAGTTATTATTACATTAGAATAATACAATTTCAGTTTGAAAGTGTTGTTATAAGAGCATCAGAAAAGGAAGGTCAAAGAGACACTTATTTGTCTATTTGGGACATTGGTTAGCAATGAGAGAAAACCAAATAATACCCCAAATGGTAAGCAACTGAAAAAAAGGTCACCTTTGGTTCTTTCTATATCTGTTAGCTTCATCCATAACAGCTATTTCTTACATCAAATCAGGCCTTCAGCGACCCACATACAGCCCAATACGACCCAGGATACAGCTTAGTCCGCATGCCTCTTCCCCTTGTGCTCCAGAGGGAGCAATTCCTGTAGGAACCCACTGGGAAATAACAACAAAGCAAAATACTCCCCTGTGAGGGAAGCAGCAGGGACACCCTGTCTGTGGTTCTCCATGGAACCACAAGCCAGTCCAGAGAGCACAACGAACAGGCATTACTGTCATGAGGAGGATACATCTGGGAGCAGCTCCATGCACTGAACTGCAGGCTCTAGCAATGGATACCTGATGTACAGCTCATACATACCCACCGACCCACAGCCAGCATCCTCGCAGTGCATATGCACACATAGTGCCTCTGCTCCTGAAAGCAAGAAAGCCTCAAGGCAAAAACACAAGCTCTGGCTCAGTCTCACTCTTCTCTCAGCCCACTGCCAACCCAGGTGAGAAGAGAGGCTTTTCACCCTGTGCTAAATACAAGGTGACTTGGAGCATGGCACAACTTTCTCTAAGGACTCACGCGGTGATGCGCTAAGGGGCGCACCTGGCAGCTGGGGAGGTGGGAGATCTGGGAGGCACGTATGGTGTGAGCCGACCACCCAAGTGTTATGCTCAGGCATAAGATTTCTAATGGAGTATAAGCAGGTGCTAAATCCATGTGTTTTGAATAACAAACATGTTTATGGTGGTGCCTTTCCCCCTTTATTAGTTGAAGTCTATCCAAGCACCCACACGATTGACATTCCAGTATCATCATAACGAGAGGGACCACCTCTTACGGCAAAGCACTCATGTTCCTTTTCAGGCTTTGGAAGCCAAAGAATCTCAAAAATCTACTCACAGTAAAATTTTACTGTATGCAACACAGCAAAAGAAGAAAGAAAAAGAAAAAGTTTCACTTTCAAGCGTCAGACTGAATTTGTAGTGTTTACATTTTGGAAAATAAAACACCTTTTCCCCTATTCTTCATTCATTTTTATACTCAGTGAGACTTCAGAGTCACTTTCTGGAATAGAAAAGGAGGTTAGGCTCAGACTTTTCTAAAGAGGCCTTGAACTTGCTGCAGCTCTAAGTGACATGGTAGAATAAGGGGAGATCTTAGTAAGTTCTTTTGAACTAATTTCTATTTAATACTTCAGAGCAGGTGTAGAGAGAAAGCATGGTTGCATATCTAGATTCAGAAGTCCTAGCATGAGCTACAATATCTGAATTTATTAAACACTGAAAAGACTTTGGAATACAGGAAAGGAAAGTTAAAGTAAGCACATCATTCACATATTTGTTTTTGACTCTCTTCACCACTTAAAGATTATAACATGAGACTTTTTAACAAGTTTAACCAACTTGCAGAAATATGAGTGAATCTTCTAATAATAATAAAAAGGCGCCTCTTGAACTGAAACAGTTTCTCCACTGCAGAACAGCAACAGGATTTCTAAAGATGTAAATACTGAGTTCTCTTGCAAGTCACTATTGCTTATAGGCACAAAGTTTCAAAATATGGGCATATGTGTTGTCTGTCAGTAAGAAGCTAAAATTAACTGGTAGCTTGAAAGGTGCTTGACCAACAGTGCATTCAATCTGTACTTACTTTGGACTATTGATATTTAAGATGAGAGAAAAATACGCAGTGATGACAAAAATGCATGATAGTTTATAAAATTACTATTTTTAGAACTATTCTAGTCTTCAAAATTGCTTACCCCCAAAACTATTTTCAACTTTATCTTAATTCCACTTCTGAAAATTTACAAATCCGATGGGAGTGTTTTACAAGTAGTAAGTGATAAGAAGGAAGAGAAATGATGGCCAAGGGTTGTATTACTAGACAGAAGCTCAAGAGACTTGGAGACTGTGCTTCATCACTCTATTTATAAGTGTGATGCAACCAACTTGCTTACACAAGGGTATTGTGAAGAACAGATTCTCACAGTCTGCAAGAAAAAATTCTACAGAAGTGAAGGATGTAAGAGTGAACATACAAGGAAAAGAAAAGATTATCAGGAGGTAATGCATTTTTTTGTCTATCAGAACACAATAAGATTCCTGCTACTAATTATGGTTTTGACATAAAAGTTTTTCCCACTACAGTACCAAAATGCATATTTAATGCCAAAGAGATTAATACAAAGACTTTTGAGGCCTAACAAGTATTTCATTCAAAGTCATGCCTTTTATTTCCAAGGGTGGGGTTTTTGGTTTGGGGGTTTTTTTCCCCTTTGTAACAGTAAGATTTGGTCAAATTATAGATAAACGTTCTAAACCAGATCAACAATGAAATAGAATTACTTATACTTTAAATATGAGTGACAAACAAGTTTGAAAAAAAATAATAGTATCTCATGCTCAGATATGAAAAGTTTCTTTCAAGTTCAAACAATGAGACCCAAAGCTGGAAGCCAAACCACAGTTTTTAATATACTAGGTACTAAAATAAGATGATGGTTATGTCCTAGAGTAGTCCTCTACCAGTAGGACTCCCAAGCTTAACAAATATTTTCTAAAAATTCACTGGTCATGCTATGGATTTAAACTATGCATAAAGCCTAGGGAAAATAGAGAAGAGATGCCCTAAACTCTGCATTGAAAGTCAGTGAGATTCTTCCCACCTCTGCCAAAGATTTCTTAGCTTATTTTTGTTAAATCAACCAGGAGCAGATTTCCCAATATCTAGAACTCAAAATCCTCAGCCTATATCTTCAAAACTGTTGAATATCCATTTGGTGAGTGAAATTCAGAGTAGACAGCCATAGGCAGCCTACTGCCATGGGGACACTTAAGGCCTGATTGTTCAGCACCTGAAATTGTGAACTTTTAAACACCTAAACTCCTTGTGTTGAGGTCATGAAAATTTGATGGCTAATTTTTTTTTCAGCACTCCACTTTACTCTCTCTGCAAACCAAACAATACTACTTTCTTTTCTCAAAGAAAGTCTTGTGTAATTTGCTTATAAGAGTCTCAAGTTTTGTCTCTTTTCACACATACAGAAAGCGAGATAGCAGAACCATAATTCTGACTGGATCTTTTAAGCACAACTACAATAAAAATGAGCCTCCAGTCCCTTCTATATATTACTCTTTCTTAACAGACAGCTACTAGATATGAAGGAAATTATGTAAGGCATATAATAAAGCAGAATGTTTTGACAGTGGAAATTGATAAACTGTTTCAATCTCAGCACAAAAGATGAATAATTCTAAACTGGTTACAGAATATATGCTATAGATAAAAATGTTCTCCATCTATTTAACTGCATTTTAGAGGGGAACAAAAGGCTTTCTAAATACAGCTATATATTCTTTCAGAAGAAGCGTGCATTAATGAAAAATATTATACCATTTGGCAATTATGACTTGGTGACAAAAAGCTACATGTCCATGACTGTCTACGTTGCTGAAACTAGAAAAAACACAACCCCTGAGCTTGCACAGTGTTACTTGGCCAAAGGGTATACATGAGCAAATACAGACCTCCAGCCGAGTAACACATCTCAGGCCAGTCTAAAATGCTGTGAGGCTTTCAAAGCCATTGACTTTGCAAGCTGGTTTAGACCACTTTTGCAGCTCTAGTTTAAACACTCAAGGTCAATAGGTTCAATCATGAAATCAGTGTGAACTTCAGTATAGATCACAGGACAGAGCCTATAATTAGCTATAAGGACATTCACGGTAAGCACAAAATGGTCCTAAGAGCAAATCTGTGGGCAAGTTAAAGCTGCCAGTGCTTACAGTTTCAAGCGGACAGACTTGCCTATTATTTCTATATAATGCTATTACACACATACTAGCCACTCTTTCCTGATGTTTAGCATATTTACACATGTGCGACTTTATTTAGAGCATCTCTTTCCTCCTCCTAACTCAGGAGAAGTCAGGACAGGGAGCTTCTACAGAAATGGAGTTCTAATTGTAGAACTTGACTAAAGGCAAATTATCCAACCTTTCTAAGCGTTCCATAAGATTTTATAAAGAAGAAAATCATATGTCAAAATCATAGTCATATCTTACTTCAAGTTATGCAACTATGAAAAATAAATCCATTACTGGTTCTTTTCCCCTTCTTTTTTTAATTCCTTAAAGCTGTATCTCCTTCTCACAACTTCCCACGTGATTCCCATAAAAGCAGTAGATTCATTTTTACTTCATCATTATCATTCTTCCTTTTGCTCTCCTACAGTAACTTTGCTCAAGGAAAAAATCATTCAAGATACCACCTTTCAAAACATATTTCCATTGCTGAATTTACATGTTCTGTAATACGCAGAAGTAGAGGTCTGCCAAAAATGAATCCTTAATATGTACACATAATTCCAAGCAGTGAAACTATCATCACATCTGAAATTACAAGCAAGCTCTAGAAGAAAGCAATCTTTCCCAGGTCTTTTTGAACACTCAGATGCATCCATTTGCAGACCATTCTGATCACCTTGCAGAAGTTCAGCACACTTTGGCTCACAAGTGTTATCAAGTGGGACCTTAAGGCATTTTCAGTGGGGTTGAAAGTACATGGGAAGCAAACAGATCAGAGAGCACTGTATGGAGAATGTTAAGAGGGTAAATTGCATTCATGTCACAAAGCATTTTCACTTTTTCAAAGAATCTAAGCTGTAGGCATTTTGCTGCCACTAAAATACAAGATTTTTTCCTGAACTTCAAATTTGAAGAACACAATGTTAAAAAAGCACATTAAAAAAAAAAAAAAAAAAGAAGCAGCAGCCACTACAGTTTTTTCAAATCTGAGGGAAAGGGGTAAGAGTGTCTATAGAGTGTCTATTACAGATCACATAAACCATATGAAAAAAAAAAACAAAACAAAACAAAAAAACCCCAAACATATCACCAGATAGGGAGTTTATTCAATAAAATTCACATGTACATGCTGAGATGTCTCATTTAAATTGTGCAGAGCCACAGAAGCAAGGCTAGGTTTGATAAATTAAAGTTGGATCTTACCGCTGTGTAGCTTGCGCTAGAGTCCCTCCTTTCCCACTTGCCTCTTCAGTCCCTGGACAACAGAATGAACTCATTTTATTTACAGTATAAATTGTCCTCCTGCTGAGAAGGACAACATTGCACCTCTCAGCAGAGCAAGTTCAGTGCATTATTTATAGTCCAATTTTAATTATTTAATTTTTCATAACCCACTGAGGAAAAAATTAACTAAAAAGACAAGCAATTTAATTGTCCCAATTTTTCCTTCTGCACACTCAGGAGGGAAATTCCCTGGGGTTTACCATCTCAGGAACAAAAAAGTAATACTACCCTCAAACAGAAGAGCATGTATGGAGGCTGCCTTAAGAGTATCATGTTATATCCCTACAAGACACAGACTGCTTCTCAATGTTCCCTGTATTGTTATGAAAAAAATAAAGCTCATTTCACCCATGTAGCTCTAAAATACATGCACACACTTTTTAGAGAATAATTTGTTCTAACAGAGGCAGAGTTATGAAATCAGCTCTCTTGTAGAGAGCCACCTTTCATGTAACTAAACAAAATCCTCAGTCGATCGTCCACAAAAAGAAGCTAACATCCCTTTTCCGATCTCTAGAACTAGTATTTTAATTTTCTTCTTTTTTGTTTTTACAATAGGCCATGGCGTCTTTTTCTGTGGAAAAGAGGAGTAATACTAACCCTGTCTTACTCATAATACAAAAGCTCCAAAATAAACCTATTGAAGCTTGCACCGAAATGCTTGTCTTAATCTTTGTGAAATAGTAATTCAAACTAATATGAACTGAAAACTGCTGAGCAACACTTCAGGGAGCAAGGAAATGCTTCCAGTAAATGATGCAAAAATCAAACAATTAACCAGTTTGTCTACACTTAAACCAGAACAACCTTCCTTATATTACGTCTCTGCTTCAGCTAAAGCCCTAGTTTTAAAACTAAATGAAATATTTTAAACAACACTAAAACACAACAGATTTATGAAAACTGTTTAAACTACATCATCTTGAACATTAAAAGATCTAATGGTGACTAGTTCATGTCATCTACATTTTCCCCTCTGAGGGGAACAAAGATTTACAGCGCTTCATTTGATTACCAACATTGAATACAGAAACAAAGTGGCTTAAGTACCTTATCCTGAATGAATGACTGAAAATTGAAACCCTTTCAACACAACAATGCTGGCTGCAAAGGTTTGCAGTATATACAACATTTACAGTTACTAATGACTAATTATCTACTAATGAAACATAAGTGCTATGGCTCTCTAACCAATGGCTGTATTGGGATACCACAACATTTCTTTACTCTAAATGGTAATTACTGCAAAGCTATTCTAAATGGTAATTACTGTGTAAGCCTAGATCTACAAACAATATGTGAAATCAGATCTGTTTGTGAGGGGACAAGGCTTTCTCACCAGAGTTAGGCACTTCAGTATACCTTTCAAGACAACCACTTTACTGAGGAGGCAAAGTTTGAATATTGGTATGTAACTACTTAGAGCTAGGTAATAGGAAATGCTGAGAATGAAGAAAACAAAACAGCTCTCCAGTCTTATGCCTCACTTGGACATTAGACTTTTTAATCAGAATTTCAAAAAATGCCTATATGCATTGGGGATCCAAAGCTGAAAAAAAAAATTATGTCCATACTTTTTCCTGTCTGAGTCTTTTCTTGTGGCTTGAGACTTGCTGGCTAATGGGTCCTTAAGATACTGGTCTCTTATCACACACTTTTTTCCTTCTAATGGGTAATGTAAATTTTTATAAAATTTTCACTAACAAGAAGTAGCACCAGAGAGTGGGCTGTGTTTCGCAGTAAAGAGAAAGGTGGTCTTGAAAATGCAAGGAAAGTTGTCAGAACCTTTGGCACAGGTTTGCTGTGAAATTTGACATATATCTCAAAATATTTTGTTTTATTATTTATCAGGCATAAATTGAATTCTTCATAGAAACTTAGTATCTCTGTAACCTAAAAAAGCACACTGAAGGCAGACATTAGGTAAGGGGCTCAGGCACCTCTGCAGCCTTCCTTCCTACATCTTAACACAGCACGGGAATGCTGTGATCACGGAGGTATGGGATGGGAGGAGACACCGTCCAAGCAGGAGGCCTGGACACAGGAGGCAAAAAGAAGCATAAGGAAGAATGCCAAATAAGCTTGTTGGGTCTTGTATAAAAATTGGAGTATTTGATTACAGAATGCCAAGTGAAATAATTATTCTAATCATTGTTTTCCTGAGTAGTTCATATTTTAGTGAACAAAACTGCAAATTTTTTATGATTTCAAAGAAAATATTTTTGTTTTCCATGGCATGGAATCCTGAGCTTTGATCTGTTCTTCTCGTAACAGGACAGTTAGTCACAGAAGAAGAGAGCTCTTCCCAAAGTCTTAGCTGGAGCTATTCTGCTTCCTGAACTCTACCCTTATCTAGTCTCCCTCACATGAATTATGAAAAGATCTCTCACCCATATTAACAACAACTTTGTACTTTGATGGAGTTTTGAAGTATTTCTTCTACAGAAGGGCAAATCACTTTAAAAATAAGCATTTCTTGGCCAAAATTACATTAAAGCCCAAGGTACTCAACTGTTTCTCACTCAAGTGATGGAAAAATTTACAAGAAAAGACAGGAGAGAGTGAGATGAAGCAAAATGAGATAAAAGAAAGGTGTGAAGAACAGCTTAAAGAAGAGAAAGATACAGTTTCCTAGGGGCACAAGAAAAGTAAGTGTGTGCATGTGCGTGTGTGTGTGTGTAAATAGCAAGAAACTATACAGGAAAAAGGGAATGCAAGAGAGAAAGGATTAGGTTTCTTTTGCTTTTAAAACATACATTTATTTTTTTCCTGGAATGATACTCTAGGCTC
>VZTL01039440.1:3714-21705 GCA_013400535.1 Scopus umbretta
GGGGAAAAAAAAAAAAAAAAGTCTCCAAAAGATTCACTTCAGAAAGTTGATTCTCATCAGAATCAGATTCACCTCACTGTTTTATGACATTTAAGAAAATAATTTGTAACAGTCTCAATATTATTTGTTTTACAGGAAACCTGGTGTCCTCTTTTGCAGTAAACAATTTAGTCATAAAATAGATCATGAAAAGAAGACACTGCAGAAAGTAGTATACTTTAAAGAAATTAATTTAGAAGTAGAATATATTTTTTCACAAAAATATTTATGTATGATTTTGTGACTTTTAGAATTTGGAATACCTTTATCTTATTCTGAATTATGACAGACTGCAGTGTTGTATTATATAGAATTTAAATTCACAGTGAAAGAGGAAGATGTGGAAGATTAAAGGAAAGGAAATGAGGAAAGAAAAGGAAATTTCAAAAAGGAAATGTAATTGGCTTTCATCAGTCTCCTGAATAGAATATCTTCTCCAATATTTCTGTTCTCAATTCCCATTTTCTCCAAGTGTTAACAGCTTTCAAAAAAAGAAAAAAGTAGAGAAATGTCAAAGTATATTTAAAAATAAGAAAAATTGCATACGCCATTAACATTGTTTTCCAGTGACTGAGTAACTTACGTTAAGATAGCCTAGCTCTCATTTTCTGTTGTAGACCTTGCCTTCCTCAATACCTAATACAGTTAGTAGGCATACATAAGCCAGGCATTACTGATTGCTTCTTTCTGCAAGGCAAATCTTTTAGAAGTTCAAAGCCTTCAGAATTCAGTTATCAGCCTTGGAAAGATCACCCAGTTGCCATGACAAAGTCCTTATGCATTTGAAACCTCTATAATCATGCTGAATTTTAACTCTTTCTCTCAGTTTCCCTTCTGTTTTAACCTCACCTTTTCATTGAAATGTACACTTTCTGATAAGCCAACACCATGCTCACCTCAGCCTCAGGAGAATGTCCTATCTACTTCCTCTAAGTGTCATTTAACTATCTTAAGTTCATGTATGTTAAATATTAGAATATTCCAAAATTAAAGAAGCAAAGAAACAAAAAGACCCCCCCAACCTTAAAAGAGTAGATACAAAATCTCATTTTCCCTTTCCAATCAGCTGTCATAAACTTATTTGTTCTATATGTAAACTTATTATATATGTATTCTTAGCTTCACAATGGTTTGCTTTCAGAAGGAGGAATAGAGAATGTTACCACAAAGGATATCCTACAGTAAGGTGGTTGTGGTACTTTCTTAGGACATTAAAAAAGTGTTTTCAAGCTCCTTTGGATTAAAGCACATGTACAACCTGTTTCTCTGACTTCCTGGACGATACCTACTGCTAGGTTACAATGCAAATGATAATTCCTGGGCCTTTGTCCCCATAATAGGACAAGAGGAAACAGACTCAAGTTGCACCAGGGGAGGTTTATATTGGATATTAGGAAAAATTGCTTTACTGAAAGAGTGGTGAAGCATCGGAATAGGCTGCCAGGGAGGTGGTGGAGTCACCATCCCTGGAGGTGTTCAAAAAAACGTGTGGATGTGACACTCCAGGACATGGTTTAGTAGACATGGTGGTGTAGGGTTGACAGTTGGACTGGATGATCTCAGAGGTCTTTTCCAACCTTAATGATTCTATGATTCTATGATACTATGATTCTATAATTTGGTGTATGAGTATCTGAATTTACATTCTCAAGAAACTTCCAAGACAACCTTGGAGATGCCTTTTGAACTTAAGTACCACTGTCAGTAAATCTTCGAAGGAGTCTATCTACTTGTTTAGATTTTACTAGAGGCATAAATGAGTACATAAACCCCAAATTAGGCAAGAGTTAGGTAGCTTACAGGTTACTCCCTGTAATAAATAAGGGAGTATTAATCCACTTTCTGGGGGTGTTACCGACGTCAGAATATAATACTGGTTGCTCAGAGAACAAAAATTCTGTAAGATAAATTTCCATAAGTTAAGTCTCTCGGGCTCCCTTCAGGTTATAAAGCTGCAAAAAAAGCATTGCAGGACAGCAACTAGCCACTTGGCTTGTATGTCAAATACAACTAATTATCGCGGTGAGATCTTCAAGGCACTCAAAATATGTCTTGCAGGCATCAGATGTCTTTCTTTTTAAGCTTGTATGTGTCCCTGATGATGGGAATTCATGATCCCATAACAACAATTTAAAAACTAACCCAAAATCTATTTTAGAGCAATGAGACTTCATCCTCATTATAGTTAAAAGAGAGTTAGCACGCAATTCAAAACCATAACACAATAAATGGACTTCAGAGAGCCCGGAAAGCATGCTGATCTTTGATGCAAGCTCTCTAGACCAGTACTTTTGCTGAACTCAGAAAGAATAACTTATGATTAATTCAGTTCAGAGAACTATACTAGCTGAAGGATAGCTTTCATTATTTAATTGGTTCCCCTCCATATAGACTCCCTGATCAGTCATTTAGGGATGCTTATAGAAGAAATTCTTCGAATGTCATTATCTGCAACCCATATAGTATGCTTTAGTTTAACTTCCCCACCTGTCTAAGAAATTGTTTTATTTTCTGAGAGAGAAGCTCTTTGAAGTGAGGAACAGGAGGCAGTTAGGACTGAAACAGTTGTTTCACAAAGCATGAAAAAGGAAAATTAATTAAGAGGTGTGACAGTTAAAGTCTGCATTTCACACTTTTGGTTTATGCTTAAAAGAAAAATGTAATCAAGTGAGGAGTTTTAGACTTAAAAAGAGAGGGTGTGCTTATACAGACAGTAGTCAACAAGCCTTAAAGGTTATTTCTGGAACAGACTGAAGACCAGTAGATTTATTAGCATGACACTGTGCTGTGTTAGCAAGTCGTGCCAACTTAGCATGGTTATGTGACTTCAGAAACAGAGAAGTCTCTTACCCTGAAGTGTTGTAATAGTGGTGGAGCAAACACATAATCAAGGGCAACTCAGAAATGTGTGCTACTATTACAGAATGAATGATTATTTCCTCTTTTTAAATTTTGTTGTCTTAAATTTAGTTTTCCAAGTCTAAGTTAGCTGTGTATTCTTCCATTATAATCAGAACAGAGCAGACTGTCATAAGTCACTTCCTCACGTTAAATTTATCTCTTGTTGGGATGCACTGCCATCTTAGAAGAGCCTTCTCTCTTCATTGATTGTATATATAACTGGTTTAACATAAGCACTTTTTGCCATCCTAGCTGCCTTAGGGAACTCTCCCTGGCCTCCAGCTGCCTCTCCAGAACATGGACCTTATGCAAATTGTGTCATAACTGTCATCACCAGTATTCTAACTGGCCTCCAAATCTCCATTTTCAGATATTCTGAGGCATCTAAAATGGACAGTTGGAGGAAAGCAGGATGTTCTTTGGTACATGAAATAACACTAGAATCCCAAGTTTTGTTACCCTGTAGCTTGAAATATGGTATTGACACTGCTAGCAACAGGGCACATGCTTTGTACAAAGCCTCAGGACTCAGGCTTGTCAGACCTACTCTGTCTGATCTTTTCCTGACCGGCCTGCAGCTTTGTTTCACTTGGTTTATCTGTGACAGTAATTTTTCTAATTGACCGGGCAATTTGGTTTGCTTTTGCATGTCCTATAAACAGTGCCACCATTTTACGATGCTAACCTAATGATAGCACAGAGAAATAGAGGCCTGGTACTACAATGGAGGCCTTGAGACGTGGGGACACAGGATGTGGTGTAGAGGAGCACAGCTATGGGATGATACAGGATGGAGACCCCACAACTTTAAACCATGGACATTTATTGAGACTTTTTCTCTATAGAAATATTCTTTCTTTCTCTGTAACAATTGGATCTGAACTAATAATGATTCTCGGATTAGACAAAATTTCAGTTATACTAACAATAAATTATTGATGGTATATAGAAGGTGATTCCTCTTTGTCCAGAAACAAGATTTTGATCGTTAACAGTTTGCACAGTTAAATTCTCTTCCTGTTGACAAACTGAGACTAGATGCCTAACTTTAGATGGCAACCTTTAGGTAAAGCAGATTTTTTTCCTATGAAATTTGATTCACAGACATTCAGAGTGATCTAAGACATGGGTCTGGCAAATGTGGCAAGTGTGAATTAAACAAGCCCACAGATTTCATCAGGAGCAGCCAGAAGTCACAAGAATTTCTAAGCAGTCATTAATGGCCATATAAACTTACGTTTACATGACTGAATCCAGCTCACCTGGTACTCACTCTGATAACCAGGCTAAAAAAAATTTGGTAAAGTTTAAAGATGAATAAAGCAACACCTAGTTAGTACCCAAAAAGACTTTTTTTTTTTTTTTCCCCTAGCATTTTCTAATATAATGAAATTCTCAAGTACTTGGAGTTAAGCCAGACTTTAAATTAATGTAACATTTTCTACAGCTAGTCTAATTTTCCTTTGTGCCTTGAATCTTTGAAGGACAACTTCTGTATACATCCAGATTCAAAGATTGCAGATTTCAGGCATGTTGAGGGTAAATTCAGTTTTGAAAATTAATTTTTAAAGTTCTTGATATCCACACTGTGCTATAAATCAATGGTTTTTGTTATTGTAGTACACTCATATATCATGGTGAGAACTTTTAGATAGAAACAGACACTGACAAAGACAGTATCTTGCTAACATCACAAAAAAAGAAAAAAAAAAACACGCACACACCACTAACCAGTTAGTGAAAGAATGTAGCAAACTGTGGCATACTGAGTGTTCTTAAATGTAGTTTACCAGAGTATCTGCTGAAATCAGTATAACTTTGCTTATTGTAAATGTCAGTTACATTATGTGACTAAGCATATGGCATATTCTTAAGATAGTGTCTTGGGCACAACATTGTAAGTTTAAAATGCCATTTTATTCAGTCTGAGAGACTTAATCAGTGTTAAACCAGTATTCAGTTGCTTAAATCTCTTATTGCTGTGTTTACCTTTTTACACAGGCTGAGAATTAGATTCAAATACTCAAAATTACTATGTCTGTATGATATCTTTTACTTTTTATGTTGAGATTTTCTAAGGAGACTCTCAGCTGTGCAAACTTCATTAGGATTCGTTCATCTAGGTCCGTTCAACTCCATTTAAATTGTTCCATCTTGTTACTACTATTAAAACATTCTTGAAAATAGAATCTGACTAGGTACATGGAAAACAATGCAAATGTGTTACAGACATTTGATGGGTTATGTTTTAGTTATATTTGACCTTTCTCATCGTAGAGACTGACAGCTAAGCCAATGTCTGTGTGTGCCCTTTCTGATTAGTGGAGAAAAAAGGCTCTTCTAGGGCACAGCTAATCTGACCAGTTTTAGACATTTCATTTGGGGTGAAATCAATCATACCTGGAAGTGTCTATTTCTCTCCACTGACTGCAAATGGAGCCTACCACAACTAGCTCAGGCATAGTCAACTACTAAAACTCTTATTTTTTTTCTTTTAATCAGATCAATGTCACCCTTTTACATGATACTGGGTGGATCATTCTGTTCCAATACTGCATTATCCTGTACTTATTCCTTTCTTGAGTGGCTAACTCATTAATCTTATTCAAATTTTCTCAACAGAAATACTTTTAGCACAAAGATGAACTTTGATTTTAGCTTTATCTGTGATTGCTTAGATTGTTTCATTATTTATTGTAGTTAATGTTTTAGGGAAACAGAGATGAAAGACCTTCAAGAAAACCAGTGTTTATTTCCAGTGGTTTGATTGCCATAAACTACACAATTGGTACATGATGACTCTTAAAGTTAAGAAATAAGCTGTATTTCAAATATAAGTAGTAGAGTGTGGGGTTTTTTTTCTGAAAATTCTGTCTTAATCTTTCATTCTGAAATTCAGGAGGGTGTTTTCAGTCTTGTTACAGAAAACTTATGTTATGTTATGTTTCAACTACAGTGAAAATGTATTTCTTATAAGACATGTTTAAGAAAACAATTTAAAAAATTCACTGGCTGAGGTTATTCTCCAGCTTTTCCTCAAAATTATTATTCTCCAAAAATACCTGGTAGTAATATTTGTAATCAATAATGAGTGAATTTTTCCAGGGTTGTAAGATTCAGTTTGAGTGACTTAAAATGTATTCAAGTAAAAATAATAATAAACCTCATAAAGGGAGAAATCCAATGCTAGGATCTGTAGATTTATAACTAAAAAAACCTAACACTACAAAGAAGGTGAAGTCTGAGACTCTTAAATAAGGCATTTGAATCTGAGCAATTGAAACTGAGCTACAAAAAATCTTGAGAAAATACCTTGTGTGATATTTTTTTTGTACCTAGGCTTTTACAATAGATAAAAATAAGAATTGTAGATGGATTCAAAAAGATATATGTAATAAGTGTGACTATATGTGTACAACACCAGCTTGTGCGCACACACACATATATAAACATACATATACACATATATATATATAATATATATACACATGCATATACATATGTGCATATGTGAGTATACATGGATGAAAAGAAGGTTAAAATACACCACATACCTCATGTCATGTATTACACATGACACGTGTATGTCATAAATATTCAACCTTTCTTTTAAAGCCCATGACAGCTAGATTTCTTCTGATGAGATGGCAAAACAAATGTCTAAGTCAGTTCTTATTTTTCAGACAATGTTGTGCTGAACAGGACGAATAAAGTGAATAGGTACTACCACATAGTTTCTTGAAACTGGGTTTCTTCTGTAAGTATTTAGATAAAACAAAGAAACATAAAATAAAAAAAATAATTCCTTGAAGCTGTTATGCCCAAAATCTTGTATTATGGACAAAGAGGAAGTATATTACTTGTATATAAATGTATACATATAAATGTAAAACTAAAGATTTATTATTACTACAATTTGAACCTTAAAGTTGGTAATGATTCGCAGTGTCATGATGATCTTGGTTTTTGAATCTTAATGGCAGTGGAGGAAACACTGAAAGTCTTAATCATTCTTCCATGACTATTTTCTTTGTCCTTTGATGAAACTGCACCATATGTGGAGAAATATCAATTACATGATAGTAATCTTGAATGTTTGAATATGGACAAGATTTCTTATCCTTCTAAAGACTTAGATCTTTTAACAGCAGATATGATCCCTTATAATTTTTTTTTGTTCTCCTTTTCTGGTTTTGAGGGGGAGGGGTGTGTTTGGTTTTTGGGTTTTTTTTAAGCTTGTCCTCACACATCAGTCCTCTTTTACATTTTTTACTATCACCTACTGTTAGAGGCACTAAAGATTTGCCCTGCCCAATCATACATTGTGTGATCTAATTACAATAATATTTAAAGTGCTTTTCATTATATTTCTTTAAAGAAGATAAAATCAAAGAATCCTATCCTGTAGCCTACACTCAAGTGTGAATTCACTAAAGAAGTTAATTTAACAGAGACTGAGATGTTAAGAAAAACATGGATAACTGTAAGACTTTCATTGCTCAGATGCTTACAGCTGGGCATTCTGATCTTGTATTGATCTGGAATCCAAACTACCTTTGACTATGTAATTTCCAGAAGTACCATCTTTCAGATTAACTCCTCTAGAAATAAAATTTCTGTCATTACTCTTATTTGTAGGATGCAAAAGTTATAGATAGCAATAATACTCAGTTAATGACAATAAGGGATACTCAGTTAACTCAGCATCGTGTTAGGTATGGCAATGGACAATCATATCAGCTAAACATTCTTCTTTGAAAATGTAGTGTTCAGCTGCTATGAGGAGAGTGATGATATCTTGAAAGAGACCAGGATCTTGGAGATGACAAGATGGCTTAGATAGGACAACTAAACAGTTGTAACAGCGAATTCCAGAAGATCTCATTTTTCCAGATAGGGAATGAGAAAATGCATGTCAAAGTAAGAAATCCTTATGTATTCTCCAGTTCTAAGGGAAAAATAATTAACATATTAATTCTTCTGATCAAATCCTGCCAGAGTTCAAGAAAAGAGTTATTGATTGCTTTGTCTGTTTTTACTAGAACACACTTCAAATAAGGAAAAGTGGGGGGAAAAAAAAGAGAAAGCAAAGGAGGAATAAAGTTGCAGGAGATGCAGAAAGAAGAAAATCATGCTAATTTCACCCTGTTTCCTGCAGTGCTTTATTTTTTTTGCATCTAGTCATCCAGCACGATGAGCACAGGAACTCTCAGGCTTCACGTGTTATTTGTATATTCTTTCACCACTGTGTAGGAGGGGGACATGTCAATTACTCCTAGGAAGGGGTGCTTAACCAACAATTTTAACGCAGTTTCTAGCATTTATGATTTAAGAATTAGTCACCAACTAAATATCAGAACTGCTAACTGTATGTTTATGTTTTATAACTATGCAGTATGGCTACCCCCTATTGTTTCACATGATAATAGATCTTTATTACAAATGAGAATATTGGCACAAAGTAATGGCAAGAAATTCACTTAAATCCAGTCTTGCAAAAAATTGTGGTGATCGATGTTTTTTTTTTTTCCTTTTGCATAAATCCCAACAGTTTTTATTTTTAAAGATAAATACAATCTCATTCTGAAATAGGTGGTTTAACAGCTGCTTCCATTCACTGTGACTTTAGGCTGATGCCATTCTTAGAAATGATACCTTCAAAGAGAAGATACTTATAGAAGAGGTGCCTGAACTTGAAAGCATCTGACAGGAAACCCTATAAATGCATTTGATTTTAAGAAGGTCAGTATCTTTCTATTGCAATTGAAAATTAGATCCCTTGATTCACATCTCAAAATTGATCTCCAGCATTTTACATACTTACAGCAATAACAGGCTCTAGAAAATCTGTGCCAAGTTTCCTGTAAACAAGTTCTGAGTGGGTGCTCAAAACTTACTTTCTGCAGTGAACAAATGTGTAAAGGTTCAGGGAATTCTTTATGTAGCTAGATCATTAATTTATTTCTGAAGTGGCTTCTGATTTTTGTCAAAAGAAAACATGCATTTTTCACCTATTTTTCCCACTCCTACACAATTTCTAGTGCTGTCATTTTATATTCAGTCCCAAAGATACATTAGTAGTTTATGCAGATGTTTGGAAAGTTAGCCTCTGAAAAATTCCTGAACTTGATTTTGACTTGATTCTAATTCAATACGTAGTCGCATAAAATGAATAGCTATTAAAAGAGATCGTATTCTTTGGATATTCATACTTTAAAGAACTGGAAAGGTATCAGAGTAGTTCATGAAAAGAGTCATTGCAAAGAGATGAAATAGTAGATTTTGCTCTTACAAAACGTGAGTTCTGCTGGCAGCATATAACAAATATAGTTAAACATTAAAATTCATTTTTAACATTGAATATGTTGTATGGCTGGAACTTATGCACTTTACATATAAAACACTTTAAAGGTCAGGAAATCAATCATCCGTGTTTTACTTGTCATGTCTATTAGTTTAAGCCAATATAAAATAATGAATACTTCTTTGTATTACAGTTTTGTCTTGGCCTGATTGATCCTTTATAAAGCTATTATAAAGGTCACAATATGATAAGTCAAAGACTACTGGGGAACAGGAGGGCACAAGGTAAGACAAACATGTCACCTATTCTGGAACGGAGTCAAGATACTTCCTACATTTGGAAGTAAATGTTAGCTAAAATCAAACTTCACTATGGTATTAAAGGTCTTCCTGTATTTTCATTGTCTATCCTTATTTTCCATGATTTGTAAATGTGTATAAAAAAATTCTCATTGAGTTGATGCTTGTGAATCATGAGATAGTTTGTTAAATGTTAGCATTCTGTCTTGCAAAATTACTTGCTCTATATCACTGCATATTGGATGCTTATGCAAACATTCATCTTATGTGCATAGTGGGTATTTTAAAAATTTGGAAGAAGAGTTAGTTTAAATTTAATTTACAAACAAATTCTTCAAATTTATGTTTCATATGTTTATTTATATATTATACAAAATCTATGTGCAATACATTGATAAAATTTTTGCACTTATATAAATACACGTGTGTAAAGACACAGAACATATACACACAAATATAATAATTATATCAGCTATAAATGAAACAAAATTGAGTAACTGGATGATTAGATAAGGTGAGGGAAACAGGTATAATATATATGTG
This sequence comes from Scopus umbretta, assembly GCA_013400535.1. Classification (NCBI taxonomy): domain Eukaryota; kingdom Metazoa; phylum Chordata; class Aves; order Pelecaniformes; family Scopidae; genus Scopus; species Scopus umbretta. The sequence continues at coordinate 13,801 of VZTL01039440.1, forward strand.
TATTGGGTTTCCATGGCAGAGTTTTGGGAACCAGGGCACTACAGGGGTGGTTTCTGTGAGAAGCTGCTAGAAGCTTCCCCCATGTCCAATAGAACTAATGCCAGCCAGCTCCAGTACAGACCTGCTACTGGCCAAGGCCGAGCCCATCAGTGACAGTGGTAGTGGCTCTGGGATAACATATTTAGGAAGGGGGAAAAAAACAACAGGAACACAAAACTGCAGCTGGAGTGAGGAGTGAGAATATGTGAGAGGAATGACTCTGCAGATGCCAAGGTCATTGAAGAAGGAGGGGTAGTGCGGTGTTCCAGGCACCATAGCAGATTTTCCCCTGCAGCCCATGGTGAAGACCATGGTGAGGCAGGCTGTCCCCCTGCAGCCCACAGAGATTGTTGTGGTTTAACCCCACTTGGCAAGAACGCACCACACAGTTGCTCACTCACCCTCCTCCCCCAACCCTAGTGGGATGGGGGAGAGAATCGGGGGAAAAAAGTAAAACCTGTGGGTTGACATAAAGGCTGTTTAATAGGACAGCAGAGAAAGAGAAAGTAATAATAATAAAAATAATAATGATAAAAGAATATACAAAGCAAGTGATGCACAAGGCAATTGCTCACCACCCGCTGACCGATGCCCAGCCAGGCCCCGAGCAGCGATCGCTGCCCTCCTGGCCAACTCTCCCAGTTTCTATACTGAGTGTGATGCCAGATGGTATGGAATAGCCCTTTGGCCAGTTTGGGTCAGCTGTCCTGCCTGTGCCCCCTCCCAGCTTCTTGTGCCCCTGGCAGAGCATGGGTAGCTCAAAGTCCTTGACTAATGTCAGCACTACTCAGCACCAACTAAAACATCAGTGTGTTATCAGCATTGTTCTCATCCTAAACCCAAAACACAGCACTATAACAGCTGCTACTTAATTAACTCTGAATTAAGCTGAAACTAGGACAGAGGTTAACAGTGGAGCTGATATCCACCTGCAGCCTGTGGAGGACCCCACGCTGGAGCAGGTGGATACCTGAAGGAAGTTGTTGACCCTGTGGGAAATTTGTGCTGGAGCAGGTTCCTGGCAGGACCTGTGGTGCCATGGAGAGAGGTGCCCACTCTGGAGCAGGGTTGCTGGAAGGACTTGTGATCCTGTGGGGGAGCCATGCTGGAACAGTCTGCTCCTGAAGGACTGCACCCCATGGAAGGGACCCATGCTGGAGCAGTTTGTGAAGAACTGCAGCTGGTGGGAAGGACTGGCATTGGAGAAGTTCATGGAGGAATGTCTCCTGTGGGAAGGACCCCACGCTGGAACAGGCTAAGAGTGTGAAGAGTCATCCTGTCCTCCCCTTGAGAAGGAAGGAGCAGCAGAGACAATGTGTGATGAACTGACCACAACCCCCATTCCCTGCCCCCTGTGCTGCTATGGCGGGAGGAGGTAAAGAACATCTGGAGTTGATCCCAGGAAGAAGGGTGAGGTGGGGGAAAGGTGTTTTTAAGATTTGTTTTTTATTTCTTATTATCCTACTGTGATTTGGCTGGTAATAAACTAAACTGATTTTCCCCAATTTGAGTTTGTTTTGTCCATGACAGTAATTACTGAATGATCTCCCTGTCCTTATTGCAACCCATGAGCCTTTCATTGTATGTTCTCTCCCCTTGTTCAGTTGAGGAGGGGAGTGACAGAGTGGCTTTGGTGGTCACCTGTCGTCCAGCCAAGATCTACCCACCACAATATCATTGTAACATTAATAAAATTTTGAAAAAGTTAAATTTATGGTGTTATTTTAAAACTATTGATTATTTTAATGTCAATAACCACACATTATGTCAATAACCATACACGCTTTTTGTTACTTTTCATTGCACACCCTATGAATCAGTTTAATAATCTATCCATACAGCTGTTGCATGTAATTAATTGCTAAGAATTAGATGATAATATAACAGCATTTTTTTTTTTTAATTTCCTGAGACTACTAATGTTATCAAAGGTGTGTATTCAAGAAGAAAATTTATGGTCAGCATGGCTGACCGTAGCAGTCAAATCCATTTTATGTCCCACCTATGCAAATAATGTATATTTTGATGTTATGACCAAAATGAGATCCTGAAGAAAAATGTAGATTATAAAAAAATTACATTTTAAGATTTTTTCAAATTTTTAGAGGTTAAGTATAAATATGAATATATATAAGCACACACACTTGAGTCTGCTTGTATAGTTTTACTTGGCATTTTAAAGTCTTATTGCCCTCTTTGAAAAATAATTAATTAGAAATAAATTTTTGGAAAAATTTACTTGGAAAAAAATTTTGAAAAAGCTGCATGAGCTTCTTCAATATTTATGGAATTCCATACTTCATGTATTAAATCTGAAAATGTCAAAAGGAAATATTTTGAGATTATTGAATTATCTTTCTCTTTTTTTTTTTTTCTACCAAAGATTTCATTGATTTTGTACAGAATTTGTGAATAGTTTCAGTTCTAGAGAAAAACTAATTCTTATGAAAACCAAAATTATGAAATTGTTTGGTAAGCTGTTTTATTTTGTGTACATATATGATTATCAAGTTATGTCTTTACCAATTTATAGGAATAATTGACAGAAATAATTTTTAAGATTTGTTTTCCAAGTTACACTGTAAAGATCTAGCTACTAAAAGTAGTAATTAATCCATAATAATAAATAATAAAAGAAATGAAATTAACTTGATCTATAAAAAAAAATAAAGCATATCTATTCATCATGGTCACTTTATACATTTTCTGTGTTTGTTACCAGGTTTTAAAATTTAAAGAAATATTACTTTGCTGAAATAATTTTCTCTACTTTTCCAATGACTGAATAATATTTTTACTACTTGTGCTAGAATAAAATAACTTACATAATTACTTTTAAAAACAATATATTTTCCATATGGATACCATATTGTTTAATGTGTTTGTCTTGCTCAGGGAATTTTTAAGTTTTTTACAGAGATTGAACAGGATCTCAAAGCGGGGGGAGAAAAAGAGAGATGGGGAGGGAGGGAGTGGATGATGCAAGGAAGTTTTGTTAAATGTCTGCTTCATTTTCTAATTAAATAAATTTATTTCAAGTCCCAGGAGAACGTATCATCTTCAACAAGACTTTTGTTTGAAAAAATACCATTGTGAAAGCAAAACTCACAGGCTTCTAGTTTTGTGATGGAACATATTAAAACAATTTTCTGTAGGAAAATACTGAGCTTAAAGTACTAAACTCTTAAATATGGACTTATTCTGCAACTCTCCACTTTCTTTTAAATTGTACCAAAATCAGAAACTATTTGAGAAAGCTCACAAAATAATTTCATAGTTATTATTGCTTTTATTCCAGAGCTGTTATTTCCAAAACTCCACAGGAAATATAATGCGAAAAAACCAAACAACAAAAAAACCCCACTCACCCCCCAAAAAATGTCAAATAAAAGGCCCCCAGGAAATTTGGTAAAATTGAAGAGTTCTTGTTTAGTGTCTAGCTTTTGGAAGGAGTAGGGTTGTTAACCATTTATTGTCATGACATACTGTTATATCTACTGTTTCAACTTGAAATGGCCTATCTTAGACAAGAGAATGACTGCAAATTTCTCACTGTAGTGTCAGAGGTAGTAAAAAAGTAGCTAGCTAGAGACTGGAATGTTAAAATACTGTATGATATGAATCACCTCTGATCGGAACACAGAGTATACATACACATACAATACAAGCAAAACCAAAAAATGCTTAAAAATTCTTTTTCCCCCTGAGATAAGTTTTCTATCTTTCAAAGAATCTTCAATACATAAAATATTACTTTCTTGATTTATATACTAAACAGAAGGTTTTTTATGTTACATATATGTAGTTTTCATGTATTTTTCTTTGATTTCTAGAAATCCATGGGAAAAAAACTCATATTTTATTTACACTTAAAATAACAATGCTTGATGCATCAGACTATTTATTATATGAATTATATGAATTAGACTTCTTATTATATGGTTTTTATATTTTAATGATTTGCTGATGGACTTAGTATTGCCAACGCCCATCTCCAGAGGAAAAAGCCACATTTTTTGCTGAAGAGAATCTAGTTCATTTTTGGAGAAAAAAAAACAGAACAAAACAAAATAAAACAAAAAGCCTCTACCTTTGTTCAGTTAGGGTTTTTAATACCTTTTACCATTATACTTCTTTGAATACTTCCATTGTCATTTAGTTCAACGTAATAAACATCTGGGCATGAATAAAATAGGAAGAACTAGTCCAATTTATGAAGAAAATTAATATAGATACATTCATCTCTCGTAAAAGATTCCTCTTTCTCAGCATTAATAAAACTTCAAGAATTACTTCCCTACAATTATGAAAAAATGCCAGGTGAAAAGTTCCTGTTTTGATTGTATCAACATTATTACTAGTTACTAATAGAAGGTAACTTGAGAACTTGCTTGGACACAGTCATGGGCAAAACGGACATGAGCAACCCAGCAGAGAAAAGCAGTTGAACTAGAAGAGAAGTGGTTGTTATATCTACCTTCTCAGCATCCAGCAATTAGATGTTGGCCTCTTACAGTAGAAGTCATGGGAATCTGTTCAGCTCTGTGAGAGCAGAACAGAGGTAACAAGCATAAATACTAGAGGCAATGTATTTCTGAAGTACTGAGTACCTGATCAAAACAAACAAAACGGCAACTCCAAAAACAAACTGGGATGAATACCTTGAAAACTTATTGGGATACTTGAATGCACAGTACAGCTATTCTATGGTTATTACTTGGTGCTTGGTGATTTAGGCAATTTTGTCATTATACAAACAACTAAACTGCCAGAGGTCAAATTCAAATCAGATTAAGGCTTTAACCTAATAATAAAACTTGGTTAAGAAGACCTTAATCTCTTGATTAAATAATTTTCTGGTCTACTAAACAATCAAAATTAGACATTTGGAATTATGGAGTTAATGATAATTGGTATAATATATACAAATATATTACGTTGATTTTGGTAGAACTATGGTCATTCAGTACTATATGGATTAGCGTTATATGCCTCTGCTGGGAGTTTTGCACTGGAGATTTCTTATACTTCTTTACAAGATAAAAAATTATCTCAACTGTTTGACTGCAGAGGGATCTGGACAAGCTGGATCAATGGGCCGAGGCCAACTGTATGAGGTTTAACAAGGCCAAATGCTGGGTCCTGCACTTTGGTCACAACAACCCCATGCAACGCTACAGGATTAATGAAGAGTGGCTGGAAAGCTGCCCTACAGAAAAGGACCTGGGNCCAACCTGAATGATTCTATGATTCTATAATTCTATGACTGGGTGTGATTTTTACAAGATTAAATCCTGACACTGTGATACTACAGAGTAAAGGCAGACCAAAAAGGGAACACTCTAGAATGTCAACTGCATCATAGAATTCAGTGCCATCACTGTATTTTTTTAAGGTTGAAGTCTCTTTAGTTCCTGTTGGTAAATCTATACATGTTAAAAGAAGTATTTATATGTAATAGAGCTGTCTTTAATTTATATCTCTGAATGATGAGAGTATAGGATTGATCACACTATGGAGTACTACAAGTTCCATAACTCCCACTAATCCGTTCCTCAGTGTATTTGTTTTATAACAATATAAAAAGCAATATAATAAAAATACATAATTTAAAATTTTATTTTTAAAAATGGAAACACATCAGGAACATATGTTTAGAAAGAACACCCTGAATCATTAGTGAATGTAGTGAACTTCATGAACTTTTTCATAAATTGATGAAACTCTGATATGAAATCATGCAAGTTATTCTGGTTTAACTTCTTGTATGATAATTTTGAAAGTATGAATGAATTCAGGTTGAATTAATGTCATGGGTGAAGCCTGCAGTAAAACACTCCCCTGAACAAAGACCTTGATTACATCTTCCCAACACTAAGTGACTGGATTAATCTAGTATGAGCTGGAAAACAAGCAATAGATGGACTTTGCTTTGCCACTGCTGCTAACACCGCTGCTAACACTACAACTAAACCACATTAAAAGGCAGGTCCATGTAGGTTTATATACTGTTTCTTACAGTGGCCAAAAGCAGATGTTTGGGGAAGAGTCACAGGATCATAGAATCATTTAAGTAGGAAAAGACCTTTAAGATCACTGAGTCCAACCGTAAACATAACACTGTCAGGTCCACTGCTAAACTGTGTCCCTAAGCACCACATCTACATATATGTAAGAACAGGACAAATATGTGGTGATAATGCTCAGAATGTTCTCCAAGGTCAAGCATGGTTTTTGTCTCAAGGAGTTCTTAATATGGTTTCTATGCAATTATTAATTGTCCTTGAATTATTCTTTTATGAACTTTTCTAATTCCTTTTTGAAAACAGATAAACTTTTTTCATTTTCAATATCCTGCAGTCAGAGCTACACATTGGAAAGGGATTAATTTTCTTTATCTGTTTTAAATCTGCAGTGGGGCAGGTACATTTGAATGACCATAGTTTTTGTAAAGAACATTGGTAATTGTACCACACATACTTCAGTCTCCTCTTTCCCTGCAAAACTTCCTGTGTTATTTATTAAGCCCTTTTAAATAAATGGTTTCACTTCTGCTCTTTAATTTCTGTCTTCTGTTGCATCAAATCTGAATTCCCATATTTTCTGCAAAACAATACTAGTTAAATCTGTCATCCAGCCCATATCAATTGCCTCTTAATTTTGTTGACATTCTAAATAGATCCTCTTAAAATACTTACCTAACTTCCACTTCTCAGTGAAGGTGACCCCTAGAAAGAGATTCAGTCAAGATCAAACATCTGCTTTGTTTTTGGACCAAATTGCAAATTTCAACTTCTCTTCTGTAACACTTACCAAGATAACTCTTTAATTGTCCATATCCTGTTATATTCACACATTGACACTGACTTGTGATTAGAATTTCTTATTCAGTAAGAGAGCTTCTAGTCCTAATTTTTTTTTTCAACAATGACCAAATAAGGGACAGATAAGGTTTTTCCTGGATACCAAATGTGCTATGACTATAAAGTGATTTGTATTTTAAAAAAATGGAAATTATATTGAAATAATATGTTACATATACTACTTGCAGGTATTCTGTACAGGTTAGCATATTTGAACTTATTTAAGAGATCTATTTCAAGACAAAATTTAGTATATCTTTTGATGAACATTATAAGAGTTAAAAGAATGCACATAATATATCACATGATAATATTCTAACATTCAGTGAAGTGTTTTTATCCACTAAGTACTTAACTCATTTTTAGTCATATGACTAAGTTAAACACATGAATTTGAAGACATCAATCACTAAAATGATTGCATTGTAGTTAAGGACAAAAAAAGGAGAGAGCAGAAAGATGATAAATGCTTTCAATTAGTCACATTTTAAATCACTTTTCTCAGTGAGGGAAGATGTACTCTTGATGATGATAGTTTCCGACCTTTTTCAAAGTGTTTCTTTTGAAACTCAAATGGTCATTGGAAAATAAAGGTCAAATGTCTGCAAATGCTTTGAAAATGAACAGTGATACTACTGTGAAACAAACAACACATTTGTTATTAGTAGTTGTAAATAACCCATTCATGTCTGAAACTTCACCTACAGTAGTTCTTTTGGATTTTTTCTGCTTTTGGGGAAAATAAGATATTTTTTTTTAACAGTTCTTGTCTTCTCTCATGCATCTTATTTCCATTATAGAAACCATTAGAAATTTGAAAAAGGACAACCAACCAAACCTAGATCCTTTTTACTGTTGTAGGCTCATAACACTGTGGAACTTAAAATTATGTGTATATAAAATCTACTCCACTGAAATTGCAGAAATTTTTTTAGTGTAAAGTACATACATATTCATGCTGAAGCACTGTATTCCTGTTATCTTTTTTTTTTCTTTTTTTTTT
>VZTL01039441.1:8076-56231 GCA_013400535.1 Scopus umbretta
CATATGAGCATCATGACTTTGGAGATCACCTCATGTTTATGCATGTGTAGTTTATAACCTAAATCATGATTTATTTTTTTTTTTACTTCTCATTGAATAGTTATTTCTAAAAGAAAGTTTATGCAAAGTGTCAGCTTTCAGATCATTTTGAACAACTGAATATAACAGGTCTTCATCAGCTATCACCAGAACAAATTAAGCAGTGCCGTGAGGTCCGTGGGAAGAAGAGCTCGTTTTGATGGTGGTGATGGGATGTGATTTTCCCTGTTAGTCCCGGACCAGCAGGGCAGCGCTCCGCACATCATCCTCGCTGACAGAAATTAGACAAGCTCCATGACCCATGTTTACAGAAGCCTAAAGCCAGCATAGCAGCTGAGCTCCCTGCAAGAACAGCTTGGCCCTTCCAGCCCCGATTCCACAACATGAGGAGAGAGGAGGGGGGGATAAGGAGGGGAAGGCGAGAGGATGGGGAAGGGAAAGGCCTCTTTACTCTCCACTTGAGAAATATTTTGAATGGCAAAAAGTATCTACATGAATGCTAAATGTCAGCATTCACGATGTGAGCTCTCCCAGACAAGAAGCAAACTGGGACTGTCTTATTTCTGTGTGATAAGCCATAATAAAACATGAATGACAAATAAAAATCCAGATATTTTTTCAAACACTCAGCAGATGACTCCTATTCCTTTGTTGCACCTCCTGCTCTGACTCCTTGGCACAACAGCATTTTTATCAGGATGCGGGTAGCTTTTTAAATGCCGACGCTTTACACTTAGATCTTGCAAGTGTCTATCAGATTCCTAGGTGTCAGCTTTTGAAATAAGCATAGGGGTTTTATTTCCTCCTTCTTCATTCCTTTTTTTTTTTTTCCTCTCAATTCCCTTCCCTCCAGTTATTTATTCCTCTGGAGGGTTAGAGAACAGCGCAAAGGAACAAGCCCCTTGTGCATACTTCATCAAGATCTGTAGACTTGCTACTAATTACTGCAGTCACAGTTATCAACCTTACAAGCAGTTCAAAAGGATCAAGCCAGCGTTTCGTCGCCGGAGCTCAGCAGGTTATGCTAACCCTGCAGTTTACTGAGGCACTGCATCACGCCACATTTTTGGAGCACGGGGAAAAAAAAAAAAAAAAAGCAGGAGAATTTTTGAAATGCCGTGTTCTGGTATCACAAGCAACCAACAGGAAAATTAGCATTGTAAAATGGCAACCTAATTTAGATAAGCACTATGTGAATCCATCTAATTTGTATACAGAGTCATTATATGGTCACAACTGAGTGACTCAAGCCTCTTTCTTTTCTTCCCCCCTCTCCCCCCCAAAATAACAGTGCTCTGGGAGTATCCTTAGTTAGTTCTGCATTGCTGCTAGCTGACAGTTCACTGGCAGGCATTAAATGGCAGCAACATCACTGTTAATAGCTGCGGACTGACAGCTGTCAGTCGGGGAGGGAGGGCGGGGGGAGCAGCAGCAGCTCCAGCCCCGCTCCCCTCACCGAGGGTGCCGGCCACCTCCCATCCCTGGAAACTTCAGTGGTGCCCCCAATCTCCCCTCCACGTTCCGCACCCGGCTGCTTGATGGGTTCTTCCCGGGATTTTCTGGAGCTGCCGAGGAGCTGCTCAAAATGGTTGGCAGCCACTCTCCGCTCATACGGGATCTACTACGTCGATGCTCCCGTTAGTAGGCATTTGGGCATGGGGCAGGACCTCGCCGCAGCCGGCACGGGTGCCGCACAAACACTGCAGGGTTCCCAGCCCCGCACCGCTCCCCCGTGCCCCCCGTTCCCCGGGGCTGCTGGGTGGGCGCTCGGCCCTCGCTGCGCTCGGAAATGCGCGCGTGGAGCTGCTTTATTTGTGGGCTTTCTTTTCCCGAGGACTTTTCCATAGCCAGAAATGCCAGCAGATTTTAACATCCATGTTGACAGCTTGGAAATCATCGTGTTTAATAACAGAAAGCTGAAGAGGAGCTAGATAAACAGAAGTACTTTCCACTTGCATACTGTCCTGGTCCATTTACATTATTCCAGACATGCAGGAGATTTGTATCTATCTAGGTGCTTACACTGATTCTATCACCATGGTATCAAAGTGGCTCGCTAGTCTTTAAAAATAGAAGTAATAGCACTTTCTCCTTGTTTCTTCCTTTCGAGAGAAATGCTTGATTCATTTAGGGCTTTATTTTATTTATTCATTTGTTTGTGAAAGAGGTTGAGTGAAGCACATAGCTTCCCCTTCATGTCCAAAAAAAAAAAAAAAAAAAAAAAAAAAAAAAAAAAAAAAAGAAAAGAAAAGAAAAGGAATTGTCTCTGTAGTGTTGTAGTTGTACATCCCTGGGGACTGTTTCCCCCAGCCCAATCCCCGCTCCGGTGTCCACCCTGACTGCTGTGCCTTACCCCAGGTGGGATGGGCAAGTGGAAAGCGGGGAGAGAGAGGAAGGAGCACTGCATAATTGAGAGCAATCCCATACAGAGCGCAAATTAATTAGCACAGAGATCCAAACTCAAGGAAACATTCGCTGCAACCTTGGCACCGCGGTTTTTTTTAATCACCTGCAAACTCAGGACAGCATGTCTGACACAGCGCACACCAGGTACAGGCGAGAGGGCTTTCTGCTACTCCAAGAATCCAAACCACAGGGAAATGGCAAATCAATTTAACATTCTAAAGAGAGGTGCCTAGCACAGCACGGTGTATCACAGGAGAGACAAATGGCCCTCGGATCACTTCCTTCCCCCACTCCACTGCTATCTCCTATTTTTCCCCAGGTTGGAGTTTTATCTGTATTTGCTCTTTTACCATCACTCTCAACAATGTATTTTTTTCTTAATGAGATGGGAAGAGCCTTGCAGAGCTCTTAACGAGTTTCTCTTCATCCCTACAGCCTCCTGAAGGGACCCCACATGCAAGCCCGACCAACTCTTCCCCAGCAATGTGTCCCCAGACCCTTTGCTTCGGAGCTCCTCACCTACCAGATACATTACAAAACACAGCAGAACACAGCAACAAAGTCCTAAGTAATGCGGTAAGCGAAACAGCGATGACTGTCGCCTTTCTGTTGTCCCCTGCAAGAAGGAAGCAACATCACTATGTTCATTTTACAGCTCTCAATGAGAAGGGAAAAAAAAAAAAATTGCAGCAAAACTCATTAAACCAGGCAGGAAAACTTCAGTTCTTTCATCGGCATCTTCTAGGACTATGGAAATTAGAGATGGAAAAAAACCCCGTACAGACCACCTATTCCATATCTAGGCCAATGCGGAGGAGTATTCCCCACAGATTCTCAGCCGCTCTCTCCCGCTTACTGCGGAATAATTACAGCGAACAACGTGACTTCATGTTTCCCCAGAAGCAAACTTCCTCATCCTTCTCATATCCACGAGCTTGTAGGGCTCCCGTGGACAACCTTACTTGGCCTCGAACGCATCCGCAATTCTCGTTTCCAGTAACGATGTGGCTTCAGCACGCGCCGCCAGAAACATTTTGCATCTCAGACTTGTGACCACTTTCAACACACAAGTTAACCTCAGAGATTTATTCTGTCCCATTTTGCCACCATAATCGAGAAGGAAGAGATACTAATTAGCTCAGTGCTGTTGCAGGAATGCATGAATATTAATGCAACCATCCAAACTAATTTCACCAATTACTACTGTTACAGCAGCTCTATTACAATTCATAAACTGAGGATTGATATGTAGATCACTCTTATTAAGAGAGCAAGAACAACTATTAGTAGAGCTCTATCATGCCTCAGATGACACTAACAAGGTTAGAAACTTTTTTCCTATATAAAATAATAATAAAAATCTGCACATATTTTAATAATTAAAAAAACCCTCTTCATCATTCACTAGGAAAAAATATCCCATCCAGTTTTCACAGATGCCTTTAGCGCCATTAATCAGAACGGTACAATCTATGACCTGATATTTTATTCCAGCTTGAGCAGCAAGGGTCATTGCCTTTCTGCTTGTGTCGAGCAGCTACGCTGGCTCTTTCCCCAAAACGCGAACACAGACTGCCTTTCTGTTGTAATATGCACGCAGCTTCCTTCACCACAGGCTGAACGCAGGGAAGTTTGTCATCTCCTGTTCCTAAATTCTCAAGCATGGAGCATTTAACACTGAGGGAGACAGAAACACCCATTAAACCAATGAACTGATTCCCAGTTTGGGATCTTTATTCCCTTTTTAGATTTCACATTGATACTTGCGCCTTTAAAGTGTTTGATCTCAGAAAGACACCAGTATATGAAATGGCTGAATGATTATATGACATGTTAAAGAGTAAATGCATGTTTATTATGCATATAGCATTAAATTTTTGTATTTATTCCCTTTCGTAATTTTTTTCCGCCCTCTCTGCAAACACTGCCGGTACTTGGAAGTTATAAGGCTAAAATCTACTGAAATTACAGAGTAATTAAAGCATTTCATGGGCGAAAAGGATCATGATATACATTTAGATTGCATTATCAAGTTATATCGATTCAGAACAATGGTAAATTATCACTTCTATTTCCAAACTGAAAACTACCATTGCTTTACAGCTATCCTACTAGTACCTATATATATATATATATACACAAACATATATATGCATAATTTGTGAGATTCACAGCACTATGAGACATCACCAAGTACCTGACATACAAATCAGTGTCAAAAGTTTCACTCTCAACAAAGAAAACAAGCTCGTGTGAAAGCAGCACGGGCTACAGAGATGGATTTCCAGTTCCGACTGGCCGCGCACCGCGGCTCAAACTCCACGTCGGCCCCCGTGACCAGAAGCGGGCATATCCCAGCCCCGCGGGCAGCCCGGCCACGAGCGGGGCTCCGCCGTGCGAAGCGCGGCGCACGTCCCCGAAAGCCCGAGCCGCTCTCGAGCCCGAGCAGCCGTCCGCAGCGCCTGCAGCCCAGCCGGCGGGGACCCCCGAGCCCACCGCCCGGGCCGCCTGTAAACCTGGAGGCTCGTGCAGTTCCCTCTGCAAGCCCTCACACCACGCCGTACCCCGGGCCATGCGCCAGTGCGCGCGTTCATCGTTTTTATTGATGTCCAGGGGGGAGATGGGGAGCAGCGGACAGGACAAGGCAACAGCACTTTCTGGCAGACGAGTCTCTGTTCGCTACCAAACAGCTTCAACGGAGACATCACGGGGTCCTAAAAACCTCAATCTGGCCTCGGTACTCCCAGCTTTTTTACCACAGTAGACTTAACTCAATAATCGAACCTGCGTTTCTAACGTTGCGCCATATGCTTAACAAAGATCTTTTATGTTTCAGGGAAACGGCAACTCAGGTTAATAAATAGCAACACCAAACATAGGGTCTAAGCACAGATTTGCCTTCCTGTTGCTTGCGATGCATAAAAGTAGGGAAAAATGAAATAAAGAAAAAACCCCACTGGTAATGATCAACCACAGAGGAAGCTGTTTTAAAAATCACATAGATCAGGCTGTTACAGACCAGATGCAAGGCTCACCAAAATTATACAGTATTTTAAATCCCCTAATGGTTTGCAATTTCAGAAGAAAACAGCTTCTCTGTGAACAGCATGGAAACACGTAAGAGTCTGAGAGGTTTTTTTTCTCTGCTTCCACCTGCTGGTCAGACCATAATAATTTTCGATCAAGATGAGCATTGCAGATGGAGTTAAAAACACTCGTGAACTGGTTACGGATGGGTCGTGCCTGTGGCCAAAGCCCAGTCCCTGCACCAAAGCTCTGCTGACGTTCCCAGAGCAGCACGATGGGGCATCGAGTTGCTCTCTACCCTCTGTAAATGCAGCCACAATACCAAGTTTTACAATTACTGCCTGAATCACCATACATTTATTCCCTTGGCGGTATTGACAAATTCATGTGCAAATACTGGGCACAGTATTACGTGCAATATAAAAATAAAGTAAAAATGAAAATGTAGTCTCTCTGACAGTGCCATGATTTCTATGGGAATACCAACTTAGCAAATAATAATTATTGGGGTGAAAAACAGTCTCAATATATTTCGTTAGGAGTATTTATCCAGCAGGGACACTCACTGAAAATTGTTCCTAGGGATAATTACTATTAATGACTTTCATCCAGGATGAATACTGAATTAGAGCCAAATTCTGTGGTGATGCACACTCAACTACGTAATTTGGGATTTTAATGTAAATCTACTGCACTTGCTAAAAATCACATTTATCTATTACAATAACCATCATCGTGAACATTTCTATGCAGTATTCTTCTACTCTTGGATAACAACCCCTGTGGACGCTGCCCAAAATGTACATATGGAAGCAATACTGATACGACCATCTTGTGACCATCTTGTTCATCTCAAATAAATGCAAACCTTATTTTCAGAGTATACAGTGCTTTTTCAAATGGCATTTGGTCTATCACATTGAACTCGGATAAACATAAAGTATATCCTAAAACACATATGAAGTTTGGTATTTAGAAAGGATGAGATTAGAAACCCAAGAAACAAGCACCTCGGCACACGGCAGCTCTCTGCTGGGCTATCTGGTGGCCACACAGTTGTTTTTTGACCCCCCTCTGCCCAGCAAAGAAAAGGTGAAATTTGCCAAAAATCTGAACAGCCTTTCACTTTTTGAAATGCATGCCGTAGGTGGTCACCAACCCACGCTAAGGTCCACGGTGAGACTGACAATCTAACATTACCACGTAGACCTCAGCCCTTCCCGCTCCAGGGGTTGCTCAGGGGGCAGATCCCTCCTCAAGCCCTCATGCCCAGCACAGACTCAGACCTGACAAGGTTCAGGACCGTCATCTGAACATCCCGCCACGAGAAAGCTGCTCACGACCAGGCAATGCCCAGGTCAGAAACTGTTCTCCTGCTCACAGAGAAAGGTAGACCTGTCCCAGCTGGACCTGGCAAGGTCTCCTCCCGCACCACAGGCGTTCAGCTCTGCCTTGAGACAACCGTCGGAGAGAAACACTCACAATGCCTTGACACCAAGTGACTGACTTTGCTGAGAGTTATGAACTATTTATACAGGTTCTGTGCCAAATGTGTTTCTGTGCAAGATCGGAAAGCATCAAAAACAAGTGATGTACTTCAGCTATTCACGCGGGCATCTCTCATCCTCTGCATTAATAATTTAATGAAATTGTGGCATGCCACATATATATACAGTCAAAAAAGGAGCAAAGTATACTGCAAAGGGTTCTTTCAAAACAAAATAAGTGCGGTAATGTGAAAAGACCACTTCAGAATGAGCAGCTGCTTTCATTTGCTTCCTGCTTTTTAATTTTCTTAAAAATTAAAAAAATTTTTTTTTAAAAAAATTTTCTTTTTAAAAATAAAGTGCCTCTCACAGATATTGTTTATGCCACCCCAAATACAAAGGACATCGGTTCCAGCAGAAATGGCATTATGCAGAGGCATTGTGGGAGGCGGCATCAGCGGTAGCCAAAGATAACGATGAGATGGAGCTTGAGTTTCTCTTGTTTTGGTGAACCCGACCAAGATCGCCGAGAAGCTGCTGTTTATAAACAGAGTATCATCAGCTGTGCTCATCTCAGGGTGGGAATGCGCATACCCCCAGCTGTGGCGTGCATTCGCAGGTTCAAGTCACAATAGCTAACCAAGAACAAGGATGCTCTTTCACAGAAATTGCAATTTTCTTGTCATCCAACAAGACAAAACCATTTGCATCTTCTCATAAGGAATTATATCTGAATACCAGTTTTGAAAACAGAAATTGCCAGCCTGGTGCTTGGAGCACTAGGTGAAATACTGGAGAGATGCTCAGGTCCCTAAGCCATCCGATTTGGAACAAGCAGGGAGGAGCAGCTGGCAGCGCATGAAGGTGAGAGGCTGAGGAGCAGAGCTTCCCAGGCTAGGGCCACGGCTGAGGCAGAAAAATGAATTTGTTTCTCACTCTTATTCATCAAAGCAGCAGCAGTACTAATAGGATAAAACAGAACGAAAGTGTTCAACAACAGTAAACCAGCCATATTTAGACTGAAAAACGGTACTGAAGGTGCTCCGCCCTGCTTTATCGCTAACTGTATCCTTTGCCATGGCTCCTTTGATGTCCCTCTTTCCTGCCGAGGACCAGGTCTTTGGTTTCTTCCCCTCAAGGCCTGTTAAGCTTTTCTTTTTGTAGGTTTATCTTTAAAGATCTCGCCTATATTTCCAAGCCTTTCCTATTTCTCTGTTACATATCCCTGCTCCATCTGGCACTTGCAACACCTTCCAATTTAGATTCATCTGGAACGAATCCAGCAACAGCTTCAGAAATACTGAAACAGATGCTTTAAACAATGTCTCTTCCACCTTTTGCACTGATGGAGAAGGGAGCTGCGAGACCTTCCTGCCCTCTCCTCCGCACAGCATTGCTTCAGACTCCTGAGGCCGCAGCGTTCACCAGGATTGCTGGAGGAAAGAGCACTTGACTTTCAGGCTGTCGTGGCTGTTGGGGTGGCTCTGGGCACAGGCACTGGGCCAGCCCCACAGGTCCTGGGTAGTTCCTGGTTTCCTCCACGTGTTCAGGAATCCTTGCTCCAAATCCACGCCACACGCAAACAAAATCACATCCCCTCTCCAATTACCTGCTGCTGCCACCTCCCTCTGCCAGCTGCCTGTAGCTATACTGTCTTCTCCCTTGCCACACCCATTGCCAAATGGCCCAAGTGCCACCAGGCAGGTGGGTCCCCCATCCCTGAGCTACCTCCCGGTGCTCTGCTGCCTCGGGGGCTGCAGCTGGGGATGGCAGCGAGCAGCAGGCAGGGAAGGAGGGTGTCCCAGGCACCCTTCTTGATTTTAGAGTACCCCTGAAGTACAGAGGGTGAGAGGCAGCGGCTTCCCTCCGTTGTCCCGTACCCAGAGCCGTGGGCAGGAGGAGCAGCTTGGGGCAGGGCCGGGCGCAGGGCAGCCTCCCCAGACGCTCAGCCCAAACCCAGAGCAAGCCCTGCCGTGCGCTGCTACTTGCAGTTGTTTCTACATGCTCAGCAGCACCCGTCTGCCTCCAGTCCTGTCCTGACTCTTCCCAGTGAGGCTGCTTTACTCCCAAAGAGCTCTTAGATTTACGGATCTTTAACCACCTCTGAGGCTGCTGGCAGGACATGTGTGATTCTACGTAGGCATGGTGGTGCGGGGTTGACGGTTGGACTAGATGATCTCAGAGGTCTTTTCCAACCTTAACGGTTCTACGATTCTATGTATATACATAGACCCATGAATATTTAATTATCAGAGGCATCGGTCATAGACTTCCAGCTCCACATTCACAGCTACCTACTCAGTATATACGCCACATATTTGTTTAACCGACTCCACTTTCTTCTTTGTTTTCTTTTCTTCTTCATGATTATTGCCTGTTATTCAGTAGGAAGTTCCATCTATAATTCAAACCAGAGCTTCAAACTGGCTCCTGTTTATAATGAGAGTGTCCAGTGCAGCATTGACCTAGCTTCTTGTACTTTGGAATAAATATACATCAAACTCAAAATCCTTCCCATTTTTAAATGCAAACCTATCCTCAAATAGCCAACCTGATTATAAGATTTTTCGAGTGTCGCTAATTTTTCAAGTACCTACATAAACTAATTTTTTGTCCCCCCTACAGCTTAAACACAAACTGAACTTCATCTGTAACTGGTTTCAGACTGCACCTCGGATGCTGAAGGGGATGAAATTATCCACCTTCACACAGAGCATGTTCAGGAGTGGGACTGCTTCGAATTGGAGTGCTTTGGTGCAAATTAGGACGTACAGGCTGTGCAAGGGCCTGGCTGGATGAGATTTCACACACAATTAGGAACCCCTGCAAGTTTCTCCATAAATACACCACTCTGTGAGCACTTCTATAGCAACCAGCCCTCGCAGAGAGCTCTTCCAGCAGACACGCCACCTGAGAATATGAAATGTCTATGACCGCTTTCTCTTCAGATAATAGAGTGATTTTAATTGCTGAAACTATTAAAAAGCATTTTCTCCTTCTTTAAAAGATCACAAAGAAAGCTAGAGCATAAAATAAGCAGGGAAATGAACAACTGTCAGAAAACACAGGAAGATTCCCTTTCTCCGCAGGCACTGCGTTGCTGGGCTGCTGCGCCTGGCCGCCTGAACGGATGCAGGAGCTGGATCCCTCCAGTAGGATGCTCTGGAGCACCAGGAGGTCAAACCCTCATCCCCTTCAGCATCTACCCAGACCTGAAAAGTCACCCTCATGCCCGATTGCAAGCCCACTGCAGCCACTGGAGTAATTCTCATTAAGTTATTATTTATCATCGGTTTTATCAATGGTCACAGGGCCACTGAGCTTTCGTAAGCTGCGGGAGCCGTGCCAGCCGGGCCCCAGCCAGCCTGGGGGGGCTGGTGCCGGCACCGACCCCCTGTCCTCAGAAGAGCTCGGCGACGACCGACGAGTCGCACCGGGCAGATCCCAGCCCCGCTCCCGCACCCGAGCCTGCACGCTCGGTGGGGAAGCCGAAGCCGACCGCCCCTGGCGGGGCAGCGTCCAACCTCCGAGACGCTTCGGAATTTTATTCCATCTCTCTCCTGGTCTTACCAGAGCCATCAATTTGCCATCTTTCCTAGGCACTGACACCGGTTTGTTCAGCAAACAAAGTGAGATATGGCACCTACAGCAAAGCCCTGTCATTTCAGAGCGTCAAGAGGGAGGCATGGCTAATCCGCCTCACGGCCGCCCGCACCCAGCGCTGCGAGGAGAAAGCCAGGAATGGAAAACAACGTCCCTTATCGGAGCAGCATCAACATGCCCGAAGCGGACGCCTATCTTGTAAAATCAGAGCCTGTATGCAGAAGCTAATTGTGCAAGAAGTGTGAATGAGGCATTGTGCACTTCACTGCTGAATTAAGCTTTGAGAAGAGAAAAATCATATTTCGTTCACAGTACGAGACAAAGCTGCTGTAAAAACCCTACTCTACAGAAGTTCTATCGGAAAATGCCTTACACATAATTAAATGATACAGTTAATAAAAACGAAGTATCAAAGGGAAGGGAAAATAAAGGTTTGAAGGCAAGGAAAAGGATGTTTTCAGATCTGATTTCAAAACTATGTTGCATAAATGAGAAAGCAAATTTAGCAATATTATTGTACTCTATCATTAGGAGAAAATGAGAACAATCTACTTATCACTAAACTGCATTTTTTTAAACCAAAAAACCCACATAAAATGAAACACACACTTGACAGACACCACAAAAGCTGGGTTATTCACAACAAAGCAGACTGAAAGAAGGTTTTAGCCATGATGTCCCGGTTTACTTGGTGCGCTCAAAACCGCCAGTGTCCCGCGCGTAGGCAGGTGCCCTGGGGGGCACGGGGCATTCCCACCACGGGGAAGGGAAGGCAGCGTCCGTATTTCCAAACCGAACAAAAGGGGACCCACAGAGGCCACTTCAGACAGAGCTTTTATTCACATCAAATCGCTCGGTCAAAGGTATAAGGCCCCAGCGGGAGCTTGCGGAGCCACGGCATCGCTGTTGAGCTGTCGCAGCCCCAGGGTAAACCCACTCACGGGTTCTGGGACAGCCCAGAAGGGGCTCAGATCCCGCCTGGCATCTCACGTGCTTCAGGAAATGGCAACAGAAGTGACCTAATGCTCATCACAAAATTTATGGTTTCCATAGAAAGAATGTGCAGGTCAGTTTTTGCTGTCCACAAACTTGCATCACGACTGTGATCTGTACTGTGTTCTACCTCTATATAATGTGCTGTCTCCTGAGACACAAACTGCATAAGTTAAACAGCGTTTTTCTCCTCAGGGTCTGAATGCATGGTTCCCTCATCAGACCTGTGGATCAAGGACAATCTGTCCCTAAATTCTCATTGCAGGATAAGAATGCAGATGCATTTGCAAACACATACTTTGCCGTTGTACAAACAAAGGAATGGAAAAAAAAGTTAGCAAGGTGAGTTGACAAAAACCTCCACTTGGTACCAATTCTCTCTGCTCAATAAATTTAATAATCCAATAAACCTCTTTTATTACAGTCTCACACTACAATCTCCCTTAAAACTCAGCGAGGTATGAGGTTCCACTTGCCCCCATAAGCACCACTAGGCACCAGCTTCAGATTCAGTCATTTCCAGCCCAGATTTAGATTAAGCAGAGATTTTAAAATAATTCAAATATATAAAATTTATTGTTATCAAAATGATTCTGTTCATACGGTGGCTGAATTATTCTTTCGAAAGTTGCTGTTACCAGTGAAGTACCAGAAGCACAACTAATACCCAAAGTACTTAGACGCACTTGAAGCACCTTGAGAAATCAGGGTTTGAACACATAAGAATCACACTGAAGTTCACTGCAAGAAACCACGCAAAATTAACACGTGCTCAGGTACTTGACTGAACCAAACCCACAGCTGCGATTGTATCAAGCATTGGGTTACTACGTGATTTAAAGAAAACCAGCGGCTGTCCCTGGCTGAGATTCTGTTGTAGGTAGGGGAGAGCTAAGTAAAAATAGACACGCAATTTGAAAAAGTGGCTGCACACACAGCCCGGGACACTACTATCCCGTTATTCCTGGGAGGGGGAAATGGGAGACCAACAAGCAAGTCCGTTGGCCTGGGAATAGATACGGAGCTCCCTGGGCTGGCAGTGGCCGGGACCAGCAGCCGGTCTCTGTTCTGTCCACCCATCAGTCGCTCCCGCCTGGTTCACTGCAGGTACAGATCCCACACATCCCACAGGAGCAGGGCTGCGGCTCTCATGTTGAAGTCACTATCCAGCCTCCTCATCCCTTACGCTTGTGTGCGGAGCTGGGCACTGATGCTGAAAAATGCAGAAGATACTCTCCCTGCTGCAGAACATTTATAATGTAGCATATGCAAAGCCAACAACTGATGGGTTTACAAAACCAGTGGCTTAACTCCGCCAGGGAAAGCAGGAATGCTTGAACACACAAGCTTTAAGACACGTCAGAATAAGAGAAGGCTTTTGATATATATTTAATTGCAAAACTCAAAGAAAATCCAACAGTAACCTGAGGTGAATAACCGAGATGAGAGATTCAGCTAGGAGAGCTCAGAGAAATGCAAAGAATTGCACATTTTTCCCCAGCTGAATCCTTTAGACAACACTTCAAACAAGGAACAGAAATCTGGAAGTGGAAGTGGCTGCCCAGCACTCTGACAGTCCCGGGCAAGGTGTGCAGCCTTGCAGCCTGAAAAATTCAATGCCTTAACAACTATGTATTTTCAAAGCAGACCAACATGAGGGGAAGAAAAAAAAAAAAAAGAGGGAGAAAAAAAGACAAACAGAAGTGCAGTAATGCCTTAAGAGATGATGCTTTTCCCAGGTCTAATTCTGGGAATGCTGAAAATTTATGCTCCCTCACTTTTAACATCCAACAGACAGGTAGTCTCCAGTAGCCACAGGCAGCGGTAGATCAAGCAGTAAAACCGGTAAAACAGAATATGTGCTACAGATTTCTGGCACGGGTGATTGGACTGGAGGGATTCACCAATCTGGGAGGCCTTTCTTACTGCCTTTTCCCTGAAAATTGTGGCAATGTTTTTTCCCTCATTCATTCTGAGCATTTTTCTTCTTTTTTTTTTTTTTTTTTAATCCATAAATCAGTTTTCTGCACCCAAGAAAGGAGGAGTAATTTTTTCCCTCCAACGGGCAAACTTGATACATCTCTATCTGCATTAAACCAAACAGACGAATACCACCACCGGTGAGGCGCTCTGAAACGGCCAGCTGAAAACAGGAACGCCACCTCTGCGGTGCAGCTGATCACTGCAGAGCTGTAAAACCTTCAGTAATTATTTTTCTCCCTTGAAGGCAGCAGCCCTATCCTGACCTCTAGTTTATCAACAAGGATGCTGTGCAATGGAAAAACGAAGGCGCTAGTCACGCAAGCGCTTCTGCGATTTTACCCTCGCGTGACGCGTTTTCCACTGACGCTCGCTGGGACAGGCCCCGTCTTACTCGTGCTCAAGAGATCCCCCTGCAGAGCGGCTCACTCCGGTCCTTCCGCATTAATAACTAACGCCTTACTCCTCTGCCGCGTCCCGGAGGGAACGTGAAAGATGCTCAAGTTGAATAGCTGGTGAGGTAAGTGGAAAACTGGCAAACTGGGAAAAATTTTGTCTGGTTTGTCCTAAACCAGGGCAGCCGCGGCGGCCGTTCCGGCAGCCCAGCTCCCGGCTGGTGCAGGGGAAGGAGCCGGGGCCGCGCAGGCAGCCGGGCGGGTGGCTGGCTTTTGCCAGATCGCTTCTCAAAGCCAAGCTGCTCTCCGGGACCTACGCATTCCCTTTGGTCTGAATGTTTCGGTAAAGTACATTGCCGCTATTTGACTGGCCCATGTTCATGCAGAAGTCCAACCGCTTCTGACTGGGACCTCAACAGATCCTGGTCACTGACTCTTTCTGTGCTGGAGCCAACCCACAGCTCCCCGACATGAGATACCCCTCAAGACAGTAAGGTCGGTGCCAAAAGAGAAGACTGGTATTACAAGATGGGCACAATCGTGTGTCTCATCCTTTAGCACTTTATACCCAAGTTGGTTTTCTTTTTTTTTTTTTAATCACCTTGAAAGACACCCTGTGTATATAACAATTGCCTATGCCCAGACTTTCTCTTGGGCACCGTTCCTTGCAAGGTTCCCACCACCACAGCATCACTGCATGCACAGTCCTTTCCATACACTTATCCCATATTTCTACCAGCTGGATAGGAAATGGAGAACCAAAGCAAAGTCACCAAGAGCCACTTGCCACGAGAACAGGGAACCGCAGCTGAACAGCATCACTTGCCCCCGCTCCGTTCTGCACTTCACCTCCAGATTCCAGAAGCAGCTGGTCTCCGTACGAGTCAAAATCCAGGCTCCCTTTTGCTTCGCCTCCCATGTCAAGCCGAGGGTCATGCCATCCCTCCAGCCCCGGCTCTCCAAAGGCACCTGCCGGTGCCAGTACAGCCCGAGAGGTGCGAAGTGCTGAGTGCAGCTGCCTAGCGCCAGGACCCGGTGCAGCTGAAGACTTCTCTTAATTAAGAACTCTGATCCAACTGTTTTCAAAACAAAAGCAACCCACTGAGTGATCTCCTGCTACAGGACTGCCCTGTGGTGACAAATGGAAACGGGGAGTTCCTACAGCACATGCGGCTCACCTAGCTGTGGAACAACGCGCGTTTAGGAAACAAAACTGGAAATAAATAAAGAATAAGAAACCATTTTGAAAGAGGCACCCACACTGTGTTTTCAAGACATGAAATGTAATTTAATTTGTAAAGGCAGCAAGACAGGGCTGCAGCTGGTGTCAGGCGACTATAACAAATAGCAGACTTGGGCGCTCCTGAGAGCAGAGCTGCTGTGCTGGGGTTTACGTAGGCTGCTGCACTCCCTGAAGGTAAAATGTAGAAAATACGCTGGCACATAATGTGACTGAGATCTTGGCTATCTGCTCACTGATTCAGAACAAACCCACCCAAATCTCCATCGAAGGATGAATTATGTCACAGTTGAGAACAGATGCTTGACTGTACAGTGACAAAAACTATAAATACATTATGTCTGCATATTATATAAACATGCGTACTTGCAAGCGTTATGCACCGCAAGACACAGCTCAGCCTGAAGCCACAAAACAGAGGATATAGGAGCCTGATGGCTCCAAGGGCTCAGAAGAAGAGCCCAGCTCAGAAAGCACCGCGTCTACCCCATCCCCCTGACCACCGCAGCTGCACACAGCCGGTCGGAGGCGGTCAGCGCAGCATCCCTCGCAGTACTGCACGCTCCCGCCTTTAATTTGCCTTGCAGTAGTCAGGGATTAGCTGGTCAGCCGCGATTTTCTGAAAGCTCTCAGGCCTTCGGAAGGAGGGACTACGCAAGTCAATGCTCTATAAGAGATGAAACCCCACGGCTCTTTCCAGAAAGACCCAGCCTGCTGATGCTTTCCAACGCTTCCCCTCCTGGCTCTCCTCGGCATCACCGCTCCGCCGCTCGTGAGGACGAACCGGAGAGCTGCCAGGTGAGCACCGCACACACTCCCGTCCCTCCTGGTCTGCAGTGCGTACGTCCAAAAGGAAAAACTCATTCTGAAACATTGGGATCTTTGCTTGACAAACCCTGTATTTTACAGTAAAAAAATTTAACTACATCAATTCATGTAGTCGTCTGTCTTTTTTTTTTTTTCCCCCTAATGAAGCTTTTCCTCTAAAACTTAGACAATAAAATAATTCTGTTGCTGAGCAATGTTTCTCATTTACGGATCTTGAAGCACTGAAGGAATTCATTAGAGTATTTCCCAACAACAAAAAAGTGTTGTGAATAAAATCCCACAAACCCAAGACAAGCAGGATCAAACAAGAACAGGAATTCGTGCATGAGAGCAAACAACAAAGGAGAAAAAAAATTAACAGATTTGAGGGGATCATCATCTCCCCCTTGTCCGGACCCAGGCGTTGCACAGGTGGCAGAGCCTGCCCTGCTGCTGTACGACGGTCGGATAGCTACAGCCTTGGCTTGACGCAGGGGGCTGGTGGGACCATGCCAGGGGCACCTAAGGCCAGGCACGGGGAGACGGCAGGGAAGATGCCCGGAGTGCGGCCGGGGTCCCCTGGTCGGTGAGCGCTACCCCACGCTCACCAGCTGGCTCAGGTTTGAAAGACTGAGAAGGAGAAAGCTGAGGAGAGGCAAGGAAACCCCGCGGTCCTGCGGCTGAGCCTGACCCTGCACGTCTGCTCCGAGCACCTCTGCCGCCGGCGTGCGCCAAGCCCCGCAGCAGGAGAGCGGAGCTCTCGTGCGGCAGGTCACTGAGATATGTGAGGAAATACTTTAGAAGCCTGCCCTTTGGACTTTTGGTGCTTCAGCTCCCTGTCGGCAAAACCAGGTGGAAGAGCAGACCCCGTGCCGTGCTGCTGAATGCAAGGAGCTCACCGAAAGACAAGGAGTTGCTCGGAGACCACGGAGATGGGCCAAATTGGGCATGGGGGGGGCTACAGGTGCATGTAAGAAAGAAGATGCGCCCATTTAAATATGTTTTCCTGAAAAGTCAGGATCTAATTCAGAAGAGAAAGAGCCTAAACCTTCCTCTTGAGAACTAGGTAACGCTAAGGTGCAGAGGAACGCTGGAACCGGAGAAAGTCTCCTAACGAGATCTGCCTCCGCACTGTTCTTCCTTCCCCCAAAAGATTATTTTGAGTTGGGGGGCAAACAAACAGGAGATGCAATCTTTGTTTACGAGAGAAGCAACTTTATCTTGCCCTCGGGGAATACATATTAAAATTTAATTCTCAGAAATATCTTTCACAGCTTACAGTGTTAATTAGATTGAATCCATTGAGTTTTCGAACCATTAAATAAAGTTTTTCATTGATTTACAGATTATAGGTTGATATATCACAGCAAAGCTCCTTCCTGTTTTATTATCCCCCTTGAATCCTTTCTAAAAATATTATTCAGTCTCAAATCAATAGCTTCAGTCTCAAATCAATAGCTACCCTTGCAAAAGAAAAAAAAAAATATATATATAAAAAAAGGTTTCCAAATGCAAGTTTTAAACCCATGGGTGAATCCTACCCAGAGCACTAAGAAAACATGTTGATACCATCCGAGCATGAGGCAGCGACGTGCTGCCTTGCCCGAGCCCCTGCGCGCTGTCGGCCCAACGGAGACCCTCGCGAGAGGGAAAGGGAGGCGGAGGAGCAGAGGCCTTCGGCACGTCGGCGGTGTCTCAGCAGAATGAATGCCCACAGCTGTATTGGTGAAAATGGGTCATTTGGATTTAAAAACCATTTGACCAAAACATCTCTTTAATTTGCACTCTCTCCAAATTGCATTTCCCACAATAAGTTTTTTTTCCAATATATAAAAAAAGATGATAAATAGCCACAAGCCTTTTTCATTTACAAAACAGATCACACCTAAGATTTTTGGTCACTGGTTTTTGTGTCCATTTTGATGGTGTTTTTATATGGCTTTCAAATAAGATCGGATTAGTTTAGAAAGGCATGACATTTTCCACAGAAAGCGGAAAATACATCAAACATGATAATTATGTTGTACAGAATGCATTTTCAAAATCATTCTTCAACATGCACATTTTTTTTCCAAAAGCTTTAACCAGTTCAACAGCTGATGAGTCATCACTCTACTTGAAGATGTTCAAGAATGACTAATTTAAAAGTAAAAATACGAGGGTTACATACTTCGAGATGCAGGCCACATTCATCTCCAACGAGATCTCTTAGATGAGAGTGAAGCAAGAAAACAATTCCCGCTCCGGATTAGACGGGAGGTATTTTTCCTGGCTGCTGGGAAGGTCCCGGGGCTGTACGCCCCTGCCCCTCCTGCGCCCAGGCACCCTCCTCTTCCACACTCACCCACCCACCCTTTAATCCCGCCGCAACAGACAGCAATCGATAAGCAGATTGCTGAGAAAATTATAGCATTTTGTATCGGTGCTTTTATGGATTAATCCATGAAGACAGGCAGCCCTGCCAGCATTTGCAGATGAACAGCATCTGAGCAGCGGCTTAGCAGAGGACCAGCCCTCTTCAGCGAGCGGTAAGCGCATCCCACAGCCCGTACGTGATGCTGGAAGTCCGGGCCAACAAGGAGAGACGAAGACATGATCACGGGGCTGGCACATAAAACTCTGTCGCTTAAGAATCACACATTTTTCTCCATCATCAAGGAAAAAATTACTTAAAAAAAAAAATCAGTGGATCCATTATTAGATTCCGTTCCAGTCACTTTGTGTTCAGACACTGATACTCCTACTGGGAGTATGCAGGGTGGAGGGAATAAATAAATAGCTAATTTTTTTACCCACTTAGCTCCCGTGCCTGGCAATGTCTGCCTAGGAAGTCAGAGAAGATTGAAATATATGAACTTGTGGCAGAGCTTTCTTAATATTCCCAGAGCTGAGCTCAGGAGATCTGCTCCTCCTGGGGTGACATATTTATCATAGGCAACAAACGCAATTTAAATACTTTCACGGCAGAAAAGTTATATGGTATAAAACTTCAGTATTTCTGATCTACACTTTCTTAATCACATTTTTATAGCCATGAAGAAAGAACATTTGTGGTGTTATTTTAAATCTGAAAGACTGAGACAAGCCATTGGCATAACCGAAGATCTGCATTAGAGGAGGACAGCTTTGCTGGAGCCTCGTGGCTTCCTCCCTCCCAGCAGGGTCCCATGCCCTCGTCTATCCCCCAATAAATCACTTTCCTCCAGCTGTTTTATGCTATTTTTGATAACTGCTGCCTCCAATCTTTGTTATAGTAACGTAAGACTAGCTGGAATTGCCTAACACCATGGGAAGACATCAGTGATGAGGACCTGATTGATAAAAAAAACCCTGACATATATTTATGTGTTTTAAGATTAAATTGAAAAAATCTCCCCCCTGGTGAGCTAGCTGTGCACTGCCAGTTACCCCAAGTATTTATTTCTGGTATCAGCCTGTTGTTCCTTGAAACTTGCCACAACATGGCATTTCATCACCCTACGCAACAGTACCAGGGTTAAGATCATTCTTACTGGCTTCTCCAGGTTTTACACCTCTTGGTCATGCGTAACACTGAGTTCCCTTTCCTTTGCCAGACTGGATGCTCAGTGCACCTGCATAAATATGTTGTTATAACGCAGTATGTTCTGCACTGACAGATATTCTCCTAAACCAGAGCAGCTCTGCTGATTTCAGAGCTGTCCCTCGCTGGCCTGGAAGGTCCTGTTTATTCACAAACTCTTATCCTTTAGGAGATGAACTCATCTCCATGGCTTTTGCCTGTCTCCTCCATGTATTACACTTGTCTATTGATGCTGACACTCAGCAGCTCAGCTGCACCTACCATGCCATGATCTTGCTCATTTACCATTTGCAGTTAATCATTATTTTTTTTCCTATATTCTACTTAATATTTGCAGGGTTTACATACTACTTTTATGTGCCTGCTTTGATTGAAACAAGTCTAAAATTGTCCGCCCTGCTTTTCCCCAAAATGTATGCCAGCAAGCCCTTTTTTCCCTCCCCCAGTAGCTGCCTGTTTCATCTTTTCATTTACCTTAGTGCCTTTGCTTTGCTGGATTCATCCAACTTCAGAGCCCTTCATTGCTCCTTTTCGCACGGTGCCTAATACATTTAATCTCCCATTTCACTTTCATTGTCTTCTCACACGCACACTTTGATCATAAGTTTCTTCTGGCTGATTCTGTTTCGGCAAATGGATGCACTTCAGAGAAAGCATCTCCTAAAGACCTTTTTTTCTCCTACATTTATCTTCCAGGATGGCTTTCTGTCCTGCTTTTCCTCATCAGTGTCAGCACTTAAAACGCTGCCTCCCAAGCAGCCGTCCCCGTGCAGCTGCCGCCGCTGCCTCAAGTAAATAAATAACCTGCGCACCACATCTGGATTTCTGATCAGGAGCGTAGAAGTCCCACCGTTACAACTGAAGGGGAAGAAGAGTCTCCGGTAAGAAAAAGCAACTTTAGTTTTTCCAGTTGGGTGTTCAGCATTGCTGTGGTCCGGATGGGAAACACACCACAGGTGACAGCCTACGAGAAACGGTACGCTACGGGGTGAGGGATGGAGGGAAGGCTGTGCCTACTACCTCTCTAGCAAATACAGTGATTATACATGTTGTTGTTGTTGTTCTTAACCTCAGAGCGTTGCTGCGTGCAGCAGCCAGAGATAAAGCCAAGTCTTCGGACCTTCCCTTCCCCTGCCCACGAGCCCCGCGGTAGCGCTGGTGGGAAGCGGCCCTGACTCAGCAGCGCTCCTTCCCCATCTCCAGCATAAAGCAGCCCAGCGCAGGGCGGGCTGTGGTCTTCCTCCCTTCCTTCCTCATTGCACCAGCGCGTAAAACAGGTCAGAGTATTCTCAGCAACGAGCTCGTTTGGCATTACCGACACCTTACCACTCTTTGTACCTTGCACATAACAAAATGATATAAATAGGAAAATAGCTTATTTTCCCTAGCTAGGGAAAATCATTCCCATGTAGCAGTATTATTATACACTTCAGCTCACCCAACCTAAAGAGGAAAAGCTCTTACTAACTCACACAATAATGAAGGTTTTTTCTTTACCTGAATCCACTTCAGAAAGAATAGAATCAGAATGGCACTTTTCATCTAAACAGTGTTTTGCCAGAAAATGTATACCTAAAAACCCTACAAAAAAACCCACTCACTTAAAATTAAGTCAATTTGCTTTCTACTGTATTCCTTGCCCGAGGCATTAATTTGTTTAAAAAAGTGACAGAGAACACGATATCCCTGCCATGGGTACCATGGGACACAGCAGCTCACAAGCTCTGTGCTCTCATGACACTCCGAGTTGGTTCCTTTTAAAATTTCTACCGCGGAGACCCCCCTCAGCCCCCCTGTAATTATCCACGGCAGCTTTCAGATACGCAATGCATCCATCTAAATACCAGACACGACCTTGCGAAGCCCCTCGAAACAAGCTTTTGAGCTACAAACCGCGCTCCAAGGTTTCCTCGAGTGAAGACAAAGCACCGACACCTCCTCCACTCCAGTTGAGATAACGGGAGGAGAGGGTGCAGCCCAAATACAGCCCGAGAACCCACAGCTTCTCAGCTGTCACCACAGGTCTGGCCTTCAGCCTCCCGCGGGCCATAGCTTCCCGGGGAAGAGCCATCTTCTGCACAAGGGACTAGTAATTCTTTACGTGACCGCTATCGGGACCGTATCAGCTGGTAACTTGCAAAGCTCTGACAACAACTGTGTTTGAGTTCTTTCCACGTGCTTCTGCAAATTATCTAATTCAACTGAAAGAAGCGGTTACACGGTGGGGGCGGAAGGAAGAAGAGGAGCGGGCTTCATTTCATTGTAGTGGGCCGGCTCCTGTCTTTCTGGTTATTGTTTCTACCACCGAGAAACATGTTTTAAGAGGCTAATAAATCCCAGTTCCTTGCCTGCATGCACTGCTGGTGGAAGAGACGACCCAAGATGAAAGAGAGTGCAGAAATGTGTGGTTTTAGAAATCATCTTCAATGTTTGTAAAAATGTAATATGAATATGTAATATGTAAAGATTAGAAGATACGTCCAAGATACATCGCATTGCCCACACTTACTATAGAAAATACTCGTGTGGGTGCAAAGACCTGAAAATATTAGCGTGAGTGCAAAGACTTGCGAGCAACTATATACAGTTACAGCGCACAACAGGGAATAATAAGGGATGATATAATACACAGCTACCTCAACAGCATCCTCAAGGGAAAAAAGTTTATAACTTTACCATCTAATAGAGTCTTTGAAACTTCCTAGTGAATCATTTCCCTCTGAAGTTTCTGCAGCTACTCTTCCTTTTACTGTGGTGAATATTTCAAAGCAGACACTATGCTTTTATTTCAATTATTCTCTTCCCCCCCCCCATGTTTTTCAAGGAATGTCAGTTTTCTACCCAGAATGGTTTATTTTATATTTTCAGATAAGCATTTAAAGAGATATTATACAGATGCTAGCCTGTAACAAGCTCGTCACACTCCCCCCAGCGTTTGATGCTGTCCTACTTTAAGAATCCTCCACACAATGCTGTTTTATGCAGAGACTATATTAAGCACTCACATGCATAAATGCTCTCTATAACGTCTGGGGGCCTTTGAATTAACAAGTGGTAAAACAATGCAAAACAGGGCACACATTTCAGGCTGACAAAATTATCCACATCAGCTGGGGCAAGAAACCTCAAATTATCTCATTGATTAAAATGATATCCTTCTTCATGCTGATCAAACAGCTAATGCACCTTATTTATTTAAAACCACGCTATGCTAAGTGGTACCTGCTGAAAATGAGGTTTCATGATAAAGTTAACGACATTTGCTGTTTCAAACGGGAGGGAGGCGTGTGTGAAATATTTGTCTGGGGATCCAGAGGAAAGATTTAACTTGGTGTTCATAAATAAGTCCCTGATACCCGTAAGCTCAATAGCAAGCTCTTGTTAAATCCCAGGCCAAGTCCTTTAAAAAAAACAAAACAAAACTTCAGTGGTGTTTAGGTACCAATGTCTAAGACTACATGCCTGAAAATCCTCTTTTGGCTACCACCTAATCCTGGAGGCACGGTTGTGGTTTTCAGTTGTGAAGTTCCCCAAGCTGCTCGAGCCAGGGAGAGCCGGAGCCCTCCCAAGCGATGGAGCAGGGGCTGGAGCACCCACTTTGGAGGCAAAAGCCCTGTACCCACTCCCAGGCTGCGGGGACATTCAGCATGTCAACGTCTTCCACGCTTGCATTAAACCAGTGCCATTCGCACAAAGTCACTGCGGATGCGCTGGTATCAGAGAACGCAAAAGGAAGCAAGACACTAAGACTGGAAAATGGTATGCTCACCTTGCTGGAGATATACGAGGTCCTACTCTCTGCCCACAAGCCACTTGTGTTAAGCAGTCATTGGATACGAAGAGCAGCACGGGGTCGGGGCATGCCGGCAGCAGGAGACCCCTTCTTGGCACACAAGTGCGCCCCGTCCTGCCCCACAGTCCAAACTCCCCACGGGAGCACCACAGGGACCCCAATCACCGAGGATTTCGCCCCGAGTCTCAGCATTAGTTGGGCAACACTGATCTCTGAAATGTCCGAGTCCTTTCTTAGATGCGGTACTCGGAGCAAAGCAGCTCTCACGTTGAGTGCCCTGATGGACTGCAGCCAAAGCAACCTCCCTCTCGAGCCAGAGCCCGCTAGAGTGATGATAGTTTTATAGACTAGAGTCACTTGTGAACCAGATCATTTTTTTCTCATGGAGAAGTCAGAATTTGCTAAGTAAAACTATAATCATCATTAGCTTTTTTTATCATTTATAAACTTTAATACCTGCTACCACCACTGGTAAACACGGGTAATCCAGAAACAGATCCTTGCTTCCCGAGAACCAGGATCAATATTTCTTCTCTCAAGTAGAGCAGCCTAAATGATGTAAACCAACTTCATCTTTAGAAGAATGTTATCTAGACTTGCCTGCTAAAGTAGACCTACACACAACATTTAAGTCTCCCTCTCAAGCTCAAGAGTAAAAGCAGAAAGATTTTGTTCTATAGCCATTTGAAAGGTCAAGAACACCAAAAGTTTCTAAGAGAGAAGCCATTCAGCGTAGCAGTTTAATGGAGGAACTTGGCGGGGTGGGAGAAGAAGAAACAATGACTGGTAGCCATAAAATTCTGTAGATCAAGTGTCAAAGAGTAATTAAAAGGAGAGGAAGATTTTTATGGACCTGAATGTACAATTAGGAAGGGAGCTCCTGTTGAAGTGACACTGCTTAATAATCTCACTGTAAAAACTGACAAAAGTTGCATTCAGGGGAATTATTTTTGAATTATTTAGAATTGGTAGTTTGAAAATGAAATGGAAAATGGGTGCTTGTACTATTAAATGCTGCTAATGTACAAGTCTCCTGAACGAAAAAGCTTCTCAATTAAAATCCTTGCAATATAGTGCCATTACTTATCAGCTGAAATGCATTTTGTACTGCCATTCTCTTTGGGAACGCAATTGTTCACTGAATTGGGAAATTAACAGCCAAATCCAGTGAAGTGCTGTGCTCTCTCCTCCTACAAAGCAAACTCCCAGCGCTTCACTGGGCTTTGTGTAACGCTCCAAACAGAGCTAGGTTTTTAATCCGGACTATGATATACATCCTCTGCCCCACCCATATTATCTAAAAAGAATAAACAGTTGGTGGGAAGTTGAAGGATTATGTTATTTTTATAATATACAGTTTTCAGAACAGGAATCAAGTGCAACGGTGGACCTCGGCACACGGCCAGAAAGGCTTTTTCCCCGCCAAGTTTACAAGGCAACCGTATCACAAGGAAAAGTCGCCCTTCTAACAAATTCCCATGGACTGCAGAGGTGGTGGAGACTGCATTGCTGTCTTGTCTGTTTAGAGGCAGAGAGAAAGGCTTGCAGCGCATGTTGCCACTTCCACGTCTCTAGAGAAAGCAAATTGCTTTAAACACTTAAACCAGCTGCTAGGAGATGCAGAAATACAGACAGGGAATAGGACAGGCTTTATCTTGACTAGTGTTAGATATGCCCGGTGTAGACACCCATGGGTGAGCGAGGTTCCCTCAACAGTCCATGGGAAAAACGAGGCGGGTCAGGGGCACGTCTCTTAGGTGCCTAGTTGAGAACGAAGTGCCTGCACCCTGCAAGGCCCTGGAGAAATCCACCCACTACAGGTGATGAACATGGTCATTTTAATCCAAGACAAAAGAAACAACTGGAAGAGCAAGTCCTCTTTCTTTCTTGATCCTTGGCTCTAGAGCATTGGGAAGGTGATGGGCTATGACCTTGGCTCACTCCACCACCCTCAGCAGGAGCCTGGTTCTTCAATCCACCCAAGAAAGGTTAGAGGGAAAAGGATAGAGATGAACACAAGGCATGGCAAGACTCTGCCTAACGGTAGTGCTGGGATTTTTGCAGAATAAGGGAGGGAAGAGGCACCTTAACCTATGCTTCATTTTAAATTCATGTTTAATTCAGTTCACGCAATCTATGCTCAAATTCTGCTGGCATTAAGCAGTGAGGTAGAGCAGCCCTGAGTGGGTTTTTCTTGATCTGGCACCTAAACGCACACTGCTTGCAGACGCACTGTATTTTACCTGACACTGCAGGGCAAAAGATCGGATGTGACTCAGTGACTAACTGGGAAAACCTCTCAAAGAGTCGGTGACTACCCCATGGAGCCCAGTCATTTCAGTTCACATCCAGGGAGTTGCTTGCTCCCAGCCCAGGGACGATCGGCTCAGCTCCATATTTTCTCCGCAGACTGCACACCTGAAATCCAGAACTGAGCCTCACCTCACTGCCAGATATATTTTTTCCCTTTGCACTAAATTATAGATGTTAGACAATTCCGAGATAGGAGTGTTAATTATTAATAGGAATTATCTGAATTGATTTTCAATTACAGAATATGATTTTCTATTACATAGCAATAAGACTGCAGGAATTCCATTAAATTCAAAATGAGGATCATCAATTTCCATTAAGACACATGTAAACTAAATACATTATATCTCTGTTGAAGCCAATGATTTCCATTATCCATTTCCATTAATTTCTATTCATTTGAAGTGACTCCATTTGAAATGGGCTTTAACGGCTTGATGACTTATCAGTATTCTGGGCTCTCTAATTTGACAGGGATGTAACCTAGCTGCTGTCACCTGCTCCTGCCCATTCACCAGTTGAAAACCCCTATTGAACTTTGTGATTGACTGCAGCAGGCAGCCAACTCCTTCAGACAGTTGTCCAAAGACAACCGCCACTTCTGCCCCTGCATCGAATCTGTCTTCCAAAACCTGACACATTAAAATGGACAAGTTGGATTTCTTTCTTGTGATTAAAAAGGAGGGGAGGGGTGGTGGCAGTGCCCTTTTTTTTTTTTTCCAAACCTGATTTGTCTTTCAACCATTTCTGGGGTTGAGCTTAACCCACTGATACCAGCACTGTTCCACTGCTCAAGACAATTCAAGCAGGGAGAAGATTTTCCCTGAAATTTGCCTAAGAATGTGTGTTTGTAATACTGCTGAAAGGGAGATACAACACAGGGAAGCAGTTTGCTGACCAAATGCCAGCCAAATGATTCTTTACTTTCTAGATAATATGATGTGGAAAGTTAAGAACAGAGTCTGCCTTCAGAGAGGAGGAAATATCTTCTACGCATATGATTTTGGAAAGGAGGTTATTTCTCTACAAACCTGCCCTCACTTGTATCCTTCGAAGAGCACGAGTACAAGTGTAATGCTGCTCTAACATAAGTATCATTGTAATTTCCAAGTACTTCTCATTAAGTACCCACCAGTAAACACATAAGACATCTCCCTTGTGAAGGACTCCTACCATGACAAGTTTTCTGGTAAATCTTAATCACCCTTCCTTAGGACAAGAGAAAATGACAGGCTGGACTCCTTGTGGTGCCAAGTCCCATCACGTTGGATATACGTTCTTGCCAGTTTGAATGAAAATACTTTTGGAATAGGTCAGATAGGGAAAGATATCAAAGTCAAGAACATGAATGTGGGGTTTGTTTTGGTTTGTTTTTTTTTTCCATTTTGAAACTTCACTTCAATTATATGCTTTTTATATGCTTTTAAAGGCAGCGTATATGGGCTGACTCCTGGCCCATCCCCAGATTAGAGTACAAATACTGAAACCTGACATGGGATGCTTTCAATCTCAGCTTCCCCCTTCCTTCCTAGCTCATGAAGAAAAGCATGATTTTTATTTCTATTTTTATTCTATACCTTGATCACCCTCAAGCTACAAAAGAGTGAAGACAAGTCATTTGGCCACATTTGCCTCAAAAAGCACGAGCAGTCTGCTGAGCTGCTGCCTCCCGCTGCAGCAGGCCCAGGGCCGCAGCCCCGGCAGGCAGGGCTTGCCCAGCGTCGGTCCCGGCACCCGGGACTCCTGATGCGCTGCGACTCGCGCGCCCAAATGCATCAGGTTACGTCAGCTTGCATCACGTAGTGGACCATGCCGGGGTGACCTATTTATTCCTTTCTATTCAGGGGTGAGATAAGTTCTGAAATGAGGAAAGCTGGGAGTGCAACACAGATTGGGAGGTGCTGGTCACTCTCGGTGCTCACAGGAGCCCTAAGACACAGAGAGCAGCGAGCAACGAGAAGAAAAGCACACCGACAGAAGAACAGGTAAGTTATACCCATGCATCACCGCCAGGTAGCAAACAGGTAACTGCTCCATGGGGCTGCACGCGTTGGGATGTGCTTTCGTATCCACTCTGGAGAACAAAGAAATACTTCCTAAAGACATCAAGCTGCTAGTCACTACGGCGGTCAAAACAGTAGTAAGTCATCTTCACAGGATAAAACCATAGCAAGAGCAGGAGGAAAAAAAAGCCTGCAGGCTGTCCCCTCGATGGGCTGACGTTGCTCCCTAAACCCACAGCATCCACCCCTCCCTCCATCCCCTGCTCGCACTGCTCTTCCGAAACTGCTCTGACCTCAGCTCTCCCTCTTCCCACTTCGCCAGGCTCACCTCCTCTCTCACAGCAGGACATTTTGCTGTTCCGTACTTTCTGCTGCTCCAGTATTCCTCCTTCACTACCTCAAACCCAGCCTAGCCTTGCCTTTTCAGCCCTTGTCCCATATTGCCTTCTCTTGCTCTTCACCATGCAATCAGAGAGCAAAAATATGCTTTGAGAATTTTTTTTTTTAATGGAAAACAGGACCTATCCAGTGCATTTCCATACACTTTTCGCATCAGAGACACTCTGGCAGATGCTCAATACAACTCAGTCATTCCCCTACATGGATATTTCCTTCTTTGAGATTATAAGATACAGAGCATTTCACGCTTGAACACTAAAATAGTAATTTATTTCTAAGCTTCATGCAGTAAAATAAGCTTTGGATTTAAACAGGTTTTTTACCATCATCTTGAAGTGGGGAAAGACAGAAGCAGGGTTTTTCTCTAATGAATAGGCCATATAAACCGCACACAGGTGGTAGAGCAGAAACATCCAGATGGCTATTGTTTTTTGGTAACATTCATTCTTTTTTGTAATGTTTCTGACACATTTTTTAAGCGTTACTTTCATTTTTAAAGGCTTCTTTCAACATAAAAAGAATCTAATATACAGGCCAGCATTCTGAAGTCAGAGTCAATAGATTAAAGCCCAAATAAAGTAAAAATTCTCCCCTAAAAATGCGGTGGAAGTAATCTCTAGTTTGGCTAGAGAAGGCAGCTTTTCAATAAACAACCAACGTTATTATTGCTGATAAAAATGTGATGCCATCTACAGCTCAGCGAGTCCCCACTACGTTAGATACTCTGAAAACATCAATAAAAGTCACAATTCATACATCAGGGGATTTACTAGCTAAAAAAAAATTTCCCAAACCAATGAGTTCAAAAGATCACTAGAATTAATTATGTTTGCATCAAAGGCGGGGGGGGGGGGGGGGTGGAATCTAAGAGCCATTTGCTTGCATGCCGTGTTAGGTACAGAGTTTAGAAGACTACGATATCAGTACGCAAAGCACAAAGTCCGCTAAGGGGCCAGCCTTGGCCACCATTACATTCCTGGACCACGCACGCCCGACTGCGGTTCCGGTTCCGCTGTCTTTAACCACCCTTTCGGCAGCGATATTGAAACCCCCCTGCGACGAAAGGCTGCGATGCGTGCCTAGCCCCAGCGCCCCTCCTGCGGGTTATCTTCTCTTTTGTGTCCCTGCTTTCATCTGCTGCAGGGAAGCGACAGAGGCCTTGCCTCACTGCAAGCTACGGGGGAACGATTTCATAAGTTTGCTGCTGGTTTCTAAAGCATTCGGTTAGTCCTTCTCTTCGTGGAGGCTCACCATATGACCAACGTGAGAACTTTTCCTGGTGCTGTGTCCACAGGCACCAAAGTCACTGATCTGCTTGCACAGCGCTCACGCTCAGGATTTTTTTTTTTTTTCTTTTTTTTTTTTTTTTATTTTATGGGCCCTTTTTCATTTTTTTTTTTCTTTTTTTTTTTTTTTTTAATTCATGAGTCCTTTATCCTTTTTTTATTTCTCCCTGTGTGGGAGGAAGAGTTTTATAATGACTTGGAGCAGATGGATAGGATCTGCGTGTCCTATTCCGAGCTCCCCTCCCTGGTATTTGTCTGCGCAGACGGGTAGAAAACAGGCAGATTTTATAAGAAACAGAAAGCTTTATGCT
Source organism: Scopus umbretta (assembly GCA_013400535.1). Taxonomy (NCBI): domain Eukaryota; kingdom Metazoa; phylum Chordata; class Aves; order Pelecaniformes; family Scopidae; genus Scopus; species Scopus umbretta. Next base: position 37,721 of record VZTL01039441.1, read on the forward strand.
GACCTGAGTCTTATTCCCATGCTCTCATTACGGCCTCTTTTTCTCTTCTTAGCACCCTGTTGTCTCACAGGACAGGGCAGTTCCTTGTAAATGCACGTAAATCTGTGATTTTAGCACTTTTTGTGGCTATTAATAATTACTAGTCATTTTGAATTGCGATTTGCTGAACTTGAAAGTCTTGACTTGCATATCCTTCGATTTGACATTGCTTGGCAGGATCGTAGCAAGGGTGGGAGGAGGGAAAAAAACCGAGGGAACAGATAGACACTCTTTAATGGGGCACTGGAGGGAAGAGAGGGAAATGGAAAACTGAAAGGAGCCAAGAATAGGCCACAGTCAAATTGAGAAGTATCTTGAAGGCAAAAGCCAACATAAGGACAATACAGGAGGCATGGAGAAGTCATGGAATACCTTTAGGCAGGGGACAGCCAGCCAGATTTGTTGGAGCAACTGGCTTTGGATGTTTAGCTCTTGTTCTGTTAAATCTGCCAGATTATTCCTCAACAAAAGCTGATGGGGCAGACAAAGACGAAAGATTGAATACGGACAGAGAGGTCAAGGCTGAACATGTGGAGTCAAGACTCTTCCCCCAGGAGAAGTTACTAACACTAAAACTTAATTAAATTGCCCAATGATTTCAAGTAGTAATAAATGAGGAGTGGCCCAAGGACAAGGCTTTAGTGACAGATGCAGAGAGAAAACACCAGGAGAGCTGGTCCCAAGAGGAGAATCATCAATATTAAGTGCAAAACCCAAAAAATTTAAAGGGATGTAGTTGGTAAAAAAAGGATACTATTCTATGTATTATTCTAAAAACCTACAGATTTAGAATTCTTTAGAGAGAACAGGTACTAGGCACAAGTATAGAAGATTCACTTACAGATTTAAGATCTCTATTCAATTTTACAGAAATTCATCACATTTTCCTGCAATGCATTAAATAGAGTAAGTTTCAAAATCCCTTAGAAAAAGATCATTTTCTGCTACAAAAAGTTTAAGTCAAGTCAGGCCTTGATGATTGCCTAACCTTGAGAAATTGCACCGTTTTTTTGGATGGACTGTAATAACTTCTGAATGACATATCTGATCCACTCAGAAACGTCTGGGAATTAAGCAGGCATCAGTAGACAGTCCAATTGATTTTGGAGAAAGCCAGGAAAAGACAAGAGTAAATGAGCCACATATTACTCTCTTTATCTGGTTAGCGGATTAATTTCCTCCAGCATCTATATAATCATTTATAAATAGTTGATGGCAGCTTTATAAAAAAAGAAAAGGGAAAAAAAAAATCAGTTCAAGTTGACATCTCGAATGCCTCACTTCGCATGCGGAAGAAAAATATCACGGGGTCAGGACAAGGGCTAAGAGGATGAGGGGAGGCAGGCTGGAGGTGCAGGGCCAGAGGACGCAGCGGCGGCACGCGGGCTGTTCTAGGGGACCTGGGCGCACTGGGGCAGCTTCCTGGGAAACCCGGGAGCTACTGCACCAGCGTTGCAACACAGAAACCCCGAGTCCACCAAGTTATTTCAAAATTGCTATTTGGAAGAAGAGCAAGTACAATCTAAAAGAAATATATAGCGTCCACTATCTCCATTTTACTCAAAATCAGCATTGCCCGGTGTATTTTTACGGTTTGCCTTTCTTTGCTTTGGCATATTTGGTTTTGGGGAATTTTTATTCCTTGCCAAAATAAATGATTATGAAATCCTCTTCTTTGGTTGTTTGATGGGATTAACCCTTGAGATAAGGCATTTGATTTTGTAAAATTAAAGTTACGTCGAACATAAAATGCTTCTTTCCTTTGCGTGAATAAGTATAAAGAGCCTTCACACCTCACGCTGTCGAAAAACATGAAGTACGCAGCACTGGTATCATTTATGTTGAGACAGAGACGTTCTTCCACCAAAAGAATGTGTTATTCTGAAGGGGCACTGACTTGCAAGAAAATTTACTAAATTACAGCAGTATCGTAACGGATGCCACAGCATCACATAAGTACGCTGTACTTCACTTTGAGGTTTCAGGCCACGACTACACTTTTCAAGAGTATCCTCCCTACCTAATGCTGATCATTAACACATTATTTACTATTTCCCCATATGAAGCCACCATTTTTGAGCAACCTGTTGCTAATCTTGCTGTCTTCTACTGGCAAAAGTATCTCTCCCAGAACCCAGATGTCTCTTAAATACCACGAATGATCTAGTAATGGTTTTATGGGGTTAATTAACTGTTTCTTTTTAGAGATAATAGAATTTGCAATGAGGAACATCGGCATTATCTTTAGTGCTACCTCTGCAAATGGCGACTACAAGATAATTGGTACTGCCATGTATTGCCCATTATGCACAAAATTAAGGCAGGGAATTTCCACATAGTGATTACCATTGGTATTTTATTACCTCCAGTCCTTACAATAGATTGCAATTAACAATAGATATGCGAAAATCTTGTTTCTGTCTTTTATTAAAATCTATATATTCTGCTAGAATGCCCCCACCTTTATTCCTCTAGTTTTTGTTTGGTTGTTTTGGGGTTTTTTTCCATTTTGTTTTGTTTGGGGTTTTTTAGGTTTTCTTTCCTCTACAAGAAGCCCACATCTCTCCCAAACCTGGTGAAAGCATTTAAATGCATTCTGCATCACATCCTAAATACTAAAGGAACATTCCTTAGGATACAAAGCAATGCTCTGTCAATTTAGAAGATTAAAAAAGTTTCAAAATTTCTTACACTACAGTTAAGATTAAACCCTTGTAAGGGACTATAACAGTCCAGTCCTAAGACATTCACAGGCAAGTCAGATCACAATGAAGAAAACACAGGTGATAGGAAACTAGGAATCAAGTACTTTTCTCACTCAGTGCAGGTAGTAAGTGCATGAGCACGTGTACTTTACCGGCTGGGAGTGCGGTTTCTGGTGTCCCTCTGAAGTCCTGTGCCTGCAGTCCTGTGCTTCTGTACAAATCTGAGCTTCCTTGCAAGAACCATAAGCTTAGTTTTTGCTCAGCAAATCCTGAAAGTCAAAACCTTCACTAAGAAGAAAAAATAATAAAAAAGAACCCAAACCATGGCGCTACTCTAACAAAAGACGGACAAATCTCCAGTTTTGCAATGGGCAGAGCAGGTTTGTGAAAGACCGAGTCACCCAGGAAGAAGCTTCAATGCTTTCCAGGAAAGAAACCCCAGGGAGATGCAGGCCCTGTTGTAAAATGTCCCTCTGCAGAAGTACCCCTGCCTCCTGCTCAGCCCCACGCTCCCGGCTGTGACCCTGCCGCAGGACCCCACGGTGCCTCGGGCTCTCTGACGGGCTGTCCCCAGCACTGGGGCGAAGATGCGGAGCTGGTTGCCACGTCGTGCCCCCCGCCCCGAACCGTGCTCCCCTTGCCGCAGGTCTGGGCACGGGCCGTGCCAGCGCTGCCTTTGCCCGTGGCCCCCAGGGGAGCAGAGCCTCAGCCGGTGAGCGGGGGAAAGCGGCTTCGCTCCCGCAAGGCTCGGCTCCTGCCGAACGGTATCGCTGTGTCTGCATCAAAGCCAATAAGAAGTAGCCTACGGATGCTGCTTGCTCCAGGAATACACCTAGGATTATGGACGTCTCTTTCCATCAAAAGCAATAACATGAAACTTTTATGTGAAATCGCATTTATGTGATTTTCTTTTTTTCCTCCAGAAAGCTGATTTTTCACACGCGGTTTAATACAACGGAGTTTTACATTGATACCCGTTACCGCAGTGGAAGCCTCACCATGGGTATGGCACTCTGCAACCACAATTCGTGGAGTAATGACAGGTACCACACGGTTAATGCTGCCTCCGAGTTTACATTGCCAGTCTGATTGCAACACTGGACCATCTTACCTCCAAATATTGTCCTGGTCCAAGAAAGGCTATTTGGGTAACACATGAAATAGACTGGCTACGAGATTCCTCCACTGAGACCCTACACAAGAGCAGATGAACACAGCCCAAACCTCTGGAGCAGGCAGCTGCCCTGACCCGAGCACAGGCAGGCGAGATCGCAGCGACGCACCACAATCCCTGTTGACCTCCCTGCTCTGCTTTAGCTGAGCTGGTTTCTTTCCCCCACCTATAAAGCATTTTATTCTGTGGCCGCAAGGCTATGATTGTTCCAATGTCGTCAAACTCGGCTGTAGTTTGGAAAAGGCTTTCTTTTTAAGCAAAGTGGCTGCAACTTTTCAAACGACTCAGACGATGGATGTATCTTCTCTCCTCCCTTCCCTCAATGAATACACTTAGTAGATTCTGTCAGCAAACATCGTATTCACCAGAGAAATCTGCAAAAGAAGACCTTCTATTTTCAGTGTTATCTGGAATTTAAGGAACAAACATTTCCACTGTGATCGTGCAAACCAACCTAAAACGCATCTGCCCAATTCCAGCAGTCATCACGGACCCTGCAGGAGCTGCGCCTCCCAGGTGACGTCTTGGCCTCGGCTCTCCACCCTTTTAATCAACGGGAGCCTTCCCAGTAATTTCAGAGGCATGGCCCATGTCAGCTCTGAGACTTTTTAGCTAATGCTTTTCACCACACATGTGTGGGGTCAAAGAGCCTGGGTTTGCACAGCCACTTGTCACCGCCTCGTTAAACGACATAACACACTAGAACGTACATCATCTGCTTTGCCTCACACCCGACTTTTCCCCTGCAGCAAGACGAGGTTCTTCATGGCACAAAGACACTTCACATGCAGTGGTGGTTACGGTGCAGATTTTCGAAATGCCCTGGAAGTCTTCAACTTCTGAACATCCAGAACAGGACCAGAATAATTGCTCCTCATTGAGGCAGACTTTCCCAAAAAGGGGGTTAATAAAACAGAGCAGAGGAATGCCTTCCTCTGTATTTAAAAACCCTGAGCAGATGCTACCACCTCCTCCCGTTATCCTCACAGACTGAAGGAGAGCAAGCGAGCGTGCATGCGTGTGCATGTGCGAGACAGACAGACAGGTTTCTTTGGAGTAAATTCTGTTCACAATGGCAACGTTCTGGAAAATTATTATAAACAAGAAAGCTGTTTAAGAAAACTAGTCAAATACATGCAATTTTCTGTACTCCTCCCTTCCTTTAAAGCTGTATATGTTCTCCTCATCTTTGTCCCCTGATGACAAAGATGGCAATGAAGCTACAAAATAACATTGAGTGCATTGTAACTAAAACTAAAGGGTCCCAAATTAAATATTAGTGGTGTACAATTTAATCTGTTTTGTTTTGGTTTTTTCCCTACAACTCATAAAAACCCTTACATTGTGCTTCTGCAGCTTAGGACATCAGCAAATTCTCTAATTGCTTTACAGCACCGTTGTTATTTTATGAAGAGACACTCCACCCTGCATGCTCCGCAGCTGCTTAATTAAGTTACTCCTTCATACAAGCGAGGTACGCAGGAACCACAGCCACATTTCCCATACAACCAGCCATGACTGCTAAAGCAGGAACAGAGATTCCAAAGGAATCAGGAGGCACAAGGATCAGCCTCCAGCCACATCAAATGCCCTCTGGGCCACTGCACCAGGATGAAGGGATCTCCCGGTGCATGTGGATGGAGAGCTCCTGCCTTTGCACGGATCTCTCCGGCTGCTGTAAGGCTGGTGTGCAGGACCTGCACCATTGCTGATCCCAGCTTACGGCACAGGTTGTCTGCGTCAGGGCAGGGACGAGAAAAGCGCTGTCAGAGGTGGGTACAAGACTGCGATCCAGTCCTCAGGGCTCATCCTTGGTCCTTGGACCATCCCAAACCTCAAAATGCAGGTCTCGAGGCGTAAGCAGAAGGCTCATTTCTGACCACGGTGCAGGAACGAGGATGATTTGGCAGTGTTTCAGGTAAGTTTAAGCTTCTAGAAAGCTGCATTATAAACTCATAAAACTGTACTTCACACATATCTCTGGATAGTGCCGAGTGTCCGCGGATGCTTTCACCAGCCCAGTTCTGACAGCAGAATTCACTTCAAGAGAATCCATTTCAATCCATTTTAAAGGTTTTCAGATCATCCACTTGTGCCTTGCTCCAGACAAACCAAATTAACAAGACTACTGGGAAACTGTTGGGACCATTAGGAGCATATTTCCTTACCGGCCAATACAGGTCCTTTGCACATAGTTATATTCATTCAACTCTTTGCTTTTTCCAACTAATCATTTATCACCATTTTCCCCGCGCTCTCACTACAAATTGTTGATTTCCAGAAGACTGCCCCATGCTTTTTGCACTCTGCCCCTCCTGTTTGCCCTGGTAAGGCTGCTACTGCACAGTCTCCATCCAGCCTTCTTTTGGTTCTCTCAAGATCTTTCTTCTGCCTCTTCGTCGGTTCTGCCCATTTTGAGGACAGGCAGTACATCGAGTCTGTGGACTTTCCTAGAGCTATGTTGTTTTGCTAGCCTCTACTTTTTGATCATTGTTTATTTCCCTTCTTAGGCATCTGATAATTTTCTCAAACTCTTTTATGTTTTTAATCATATATCAAAGTCTCCCTTGATGGTCTGTTATTCTTGAAAGATGCGCTCCTTTTGCCATTATGCATAATTAACTCGCTGGTGACAACTGCCTACTGGACAAATTTCTGTGTCCTGCTTTGAGTTTGCCTAACAAATAACTACAGTAACAGTTGGCCTTAATTAATACAGTTGGTCTTATTAATTTACTAAAAGGTGTTGCACCGTTCTGAAGTTTGAATTCCGTAATATTAGGATTCCTACATCCTTCACACAATTATGATGCAGTAACTGTCAATTAATTTCTATAATCTTTATTTTTGAACAGAAGCTTAGGGAAATATGCACAAACTTAAGTGTGTCATTGCAAATCTTTCCAGAAAATTCCTTGATCAGATCCTTATAAATCCTCATCTATGCTGCCACTTGCAGCAGATTCATTTGGGGTTTGTGCTAATTCATTGGAGAGTCCTGTAATCCCTTGTCATAAATATGAAGGATTTCACCCAGCCTATTAACAAGTAGAATTATAGATTGTCGGGGAGTAAATTATCCACCCTTTTCTAGTCATATGAACAATGGATTGAGAAAAATTACTTATTCATTTTTATAATCCTTTAATTCTTGCAGATGTTCCTTTGAAAATTGATTTAAATCGATGAATCATAGGCCAAGATCGGTGTAAATTTTTCAAGCCAAAGACATTGCCTTCGATAGAGCAATCAGAGTATACACCCCTATGCCTACCATAACTCATCGCTTTGGAATGTTCAACACACTTAAAACTCTGGAGTCAGCTCCTGAGGCTGTAAGAGCAAATGGGTTTTAATTAGATGAAGCCCAGCCTGTTTTGATGCTTTCTCCCCCCTATTTCTCAGATGGAAGAGCAAGACAGAATCAGGAATTCACCTTCTTCAGATGTTAGTGACTGACTCGTTTAGCAATCTGCTCTCAGATGACACAAATGAGACCGGAGCCCTCGCCTCGTGTCCTGTGCTCCCGGCAATGCCTCGCTTATGGATACAGGTAAAATGTGATCCACGGCCACATCTTGGAGCTCGGCAGATGGAGTTTGCCCCTGTGCTGGCCTCAGCAGACACCCTGCACCTATTAAATATCTCAATACGACATGCAGCCACGAGCACCTACAACAAAATTCCCCCGTCGGGGAAGTGGCAGGACAGCAGGTAACCATCCACAGCATGATAGCACGTAACCACACACAACATAATGTCAGTGGAAAGGTCCACAGAGCTCAGATCCAGGCTCACGCCAGAATTAACCATCTGAAAGGATTTGGCATTAGCCACAGAAGCAAAGCACTTTCCAACTCTTTACATAGTCTGTTCTGTAAAAATAATCACAAGATAGTTTAACCTACTTTGGGTTATTGCTGGTCAGCTGCTTCGGAAGAGATATTTGCCTGATAGAATTCGCACAAGGATAAACTGAACTAAACCCCTGACTTGATCATAATTACTCTTTGCCTTGTTTTACGACTAGAGGATCTAAATTTCAGAAAAGATGATGCAAAGCTACCAGCTAAGCCTGGAAAATCCTTCTTTTACAGAACTAGAAGAATGTTTAAAAAATTTCATTGTCAGAACAACATGAAGTTACTACCCTCTACTGATGAGAATGGACTTACGGCCCATGCAATAGCGAAAGCCAACAGTAAAACACATAAACGTTTACATTTATCTATAAAAATGCTTTTAAAGTGCCTCAACTCTCATTTGGCCACATTTTAAAATTTATCTTGGTTGTATACGCGTGGCAGCACTAGAGCCTACAATTTCGATGTAGTGGCAAGGATGCCCTCTGCGTCCCTGAGGAGAGACTGACTGGTAGCAAAAGAAGATAAATACTGCTCCCTACAAGCATATAAGCCAAATAAAGTGTGGCTTTCGATACCGTTGGATGCACGACACTTATCTCCTGCAAGTTTTATTGTTACTTTTGACCACTGCACATGAAGGATTCGGAATGAAACTTGCACCTTTGAGTATGCCTGACATTGTAACCCTGCACCATGCAAGTGCCTGAATGCCTTTGGGTTGAATGTCCGGCCAGTCCTGAACCTGCAATCAAGGTAATTAACCAAAATCAGCAGAAATTCTGTCGTCTTCTGAGCTGACCAGATGATGCCATTGCTCTTGGTGTGTGTGACACCTGCGAGGGAGACTGTTCTTTCCATTACTGGCAACAGCATGATAGCAAGCAATTATTTTGCAATGCAATTTGAACAGAGAAAATAGGAGCCTGTATCTGGGTAAACAGCAGCCACTGGTTGTAAACAATTATTTAGAGATGGAATTTGAGGATCCTTTCAGAGTAACAATTTAAATTGGTCGGAACAGTGCGGGAGAGATAGTGTTGCTCCACTGGAAGTGTCGTGGTCACATTCAGAAAACTTTTCCTGCATAATCCCTTAAATGCATTAGCTTTCCACCAGAGTGCTATGGCTGAGAAAGAAGATCAGGAGGAAGCAATTGGTGCTTTGCCTGTATGATATAATTACCATTGAATTATATTCCAAAATAAGGCAGCTTTCATACATTTTATTTAATTTAATTCAGGGCTGGAAATCATTCCTGTTATTGTTTAAAATATATGTTCATTTTGCATTCATTAATAATACCCAGAAAATTTCTTGGGAGGGGGGAGGCAGAAGAGAGAGTTTTTTAAATTAAGTACAGAGGAATGACGCATGCATTACCATCTCCACCTTCCCACATGCTTTAGTCTTCCTCAGGTCTTGGGACCTTGACCAAAAAAAAATTGACAGAAACAACTTCCAATATGAAAGGGGAAAACCACCTGACCATCTCAATGTTTATGTTTAAGTAATCTCCATGTTTGAACACAAATCAGTGCTAAAACCCCAGGTAACAGATCATGGGGGCTGAGGTGGTGGTTGTGGTGGTGCCCAAGTGTTTTGACTTTCATGGTGGGAAAGCAGAAAGGTCAACTGCCTGCACAGTAACAGCAGTTTATTGCTCCCTCAGCCCTAAGTCACTTTTGGATTCGGACTAAGGCCATATCAGAGTGTCACAGCATTTCTTTCTTGAAAGAGAATTTTAGGCTGCAACTGCAGTGGCAGCAGGACTTTGGTAGCAATGCCCATTTAGCTAGTGCCTGCCCTGCACAGCCCTTGCCATTCATCTGATATGAGTGTATTAAGGAATAATCTATGAACCTCATCACCACACTGACCTAGCCTGGAAAACAAGCCCCAGGTCCTTGATATTAAAGAGAAACAAAGAGGGTGGAAAGGATTTTAAGCCCAGAGAAAAAGCCAGAGTTGACTCTTCAGAAGCAGGAGGCACCAGTTTTGGGGCAGCTTCATCTACCCCATTACCAGAGATCCCCTCCACCTCTGCCTACGGACACACGCACACACGGACATCCCACCATGTCCTCACAGCCCCACGTCCCCAGACAGGCTGCCTGCCCAGCCTGGTTCGTTCTTACTCCAGAGGCTGCCACGAGGGGAAGGCCTCTGACTATCTGCTTCTACAGAAACATCGCTGCTGAATTTTAGCTGTGCTCACTTTGCCAAGGAAGGCCTTCTGGGCTGCTTAAATGTGTGCGTGTAATATCTATTCTGCAGTAATTGTTTCTTTTCTGGGGGTTAGAAAAACTATGTTGTTCTTGCAGATGACAATGCCTTTAGTGTAAGGATGTACTGCAGTTCCCAAACAAGGGGAGCTCTGACAAAGCAATGAATGATTACTGTTTTCAGTGGTTCTCTTTCCCTGCAATTGTTTTTTTAATAAGTAAAAAGTTCCTAGGGGACTATTTTTTTTCTTCAGCTTGCAGAACGCGGGGCTATTGTGTTGGAGTAGCAGTAACAAAATTCTTCTCATCTATTTGAGAAGGACAACATGACATCAAGGGCTCATTCAACATTGTGATTTTAACAAAGAGAGGGACATTGAATCTGGACCAACAGCAAACACATGTGAAGGATGGTCATTCCTGAGGGTGAAGAGAGGACAGGGATTTGAACCAAAATCCCATTGCTTTCCTCAGGCTCCTTACTTTTCCCTTCCACATGTGTGCACAAGACAGCAAGAACAAGCCGCACCTTCATCTTCCCACAGAACAGATTAATTACATGATTTATTAGATCCCAGGCAGTCCCCATAGTTTTACCCTCTCTATTCTTTTTCTTATCAACATGCCTGTTGCTGAGTTGGGAAACATCCAGACTGGCATCATCCAGACACTGCTAGGAAAAAGCTAGTCTCTCCAAACACACCAGGTTAAATTTTTGTATGTATGGAATGCAACAAAGACATTTGCTGGAAAAAACAGGCCATTTCAAACAAAAAAGACAAGTTGAAACTGGCGTACAAGGAGATTTGTAATTCACATTACTACTACCAAAATGTTTTTTCCAGATGTTGCTTGAATATTCTAACCACTGGCATTATTTGTAAACAGCAGCTGACTGTGCTTAAAGTTCACATTATGTCAGTTGGCTTCAGCACAGATTCCTCTGGCTGCATCTGCTACGAAACCTACGGGACCAAGACCCAAGCAAAGACCTTCTCCACCACCCACCTGGCGGCAAATGGGGCAGCCGTTCCTTGCAAGCCCCAGAATGTCCCCTTGTCCCCCTGCAGTGTCCATGGGGGATGGTGACACGCTCTCCCAACAGCTCCAGGTGCTGACCGCAATGATTTTTCCAGTCAAAACCCTGCAAAACCCCAGGAGTCCTTGAGGTCCAGAAATTAACACGGGGCTCTTTCCCTGAGTGTACAAAACACTTTTATCAAGCTATGCACTTGGAAACACAGTTCAAACTCCTATTAGCTGAATATACAGCCTATAATTACCAGCAGCAGTAACTGGGGTCTGCGAGAGAATCCTTTCTATTTTTCTCTTGTGCTGAAGACCAATTCATTATCAGATGGACAAGAGCAGTGAAATTCCAATTAAATTTGCAATAAATTTCATTTTAGTCTTTCAGCATAGTTTTAGAAAAGCAAGCTGCCACAAGTCTTGACAGCCAGAGCAAGCTGTGTTTCAAGTTGGAATGTCTCTACCAGTCTTAGGAAATGACATTACCAAATCAAAGATATGTGAAAGCCTGGTCTATTTTCACTGAAGTCAATAAACAAATAAAAACCCCACAGTCTTCAAAGGTGTGCATTAAAGTCCTGAAGGCTGAGAACTAGCTAGGCAAGTCCTCCTCCATCCCTGCCTGTTCCTGTTTCTCTGCTCACACAGCAAGCCCTACAGTAAGATTTTTTACATCACAGCCTCAGACACATCAAAGGACGAGCTTGCTAACGAAGGCTTGCATAAGGCACATCATCTGACGCAGTTAGACACCCTGCCTTGCCTTCTTTCTGGTCGTGGGCTTCTTAACCCAAGGCTGAATGCAAAGACTGGGAATGGCGGAATGGCGAGGAAAAACAAATTAAGCAGCGCATGAATAGCTTACACAACCAAGCATGCACCTGAATACACGTGTAACACGCTGTTGTTATGGTCATTCGTATCCTTTCGCAGCCTGGCACTCCGGGTACTCAGCACAGGCTCCCTGTTAGCCTGCCAGAGCAGATTTTGGACACCTTGAAAAGTAAACTCATTATAGTCTCGAAGAGTACATAGCTCATGGTGATGGGGAGTTTATTGTGAGACAAAACACTACTGTGAGACAAAGCACATATGAAAAATATAGGACACCAGCCCAACTGGGACACTACAGTACCGGATATGAAAGCCACTGACAGCTTCAGCAGAAGTAGGTTTTAATGCATATCCTAGAATATATTCCTCCCCGCTCCTTCTCCCCTTAACAATGTGGTTTGGAGGGCAATTCTTCCAGTTTCACATTAGGTTTTCTAATACAGTTGGAGTCCCAGCAGACCTGCCTCTCTGCCGCTCATCAGCGTGCACGGTCATCATGCCAGGTCACCAGGATGGCCTCCACCACCTCTCCGCGCCAGACCATGGGCTGCAGTCTGCCTCCGAAACACATTGCAGCAGCCTCACCGCATGTTTAGCTGAAGCTGTTTGATGAAAGACCCTGGAAAGCTATCGGAGGAAGCAACTATCTGTACATGAGCAAGACGGCAGCAAAGTTGTTTCCAGCGGAGCACTCCCGCGCAGCCCACCCTGGGCAGGAGCGGCGAGGGGCTGATGGAGCACCAGGTACACAGCCCGCCCTGCCTGGGGGCAGCTTTGCAGCCCTTCAGCACGCTGACATAGGTAACAGCTGCCGAGAACGTGTCCGTTTGTCAGTAATCCTGTACAAAACGCAGCCACTGATCCAGATTATCTTCCTTCCCCTGGATGCCTTGCTCACAAGCCCACGTGTGTTGGCAAGGCACGCTCTGACATTTTGAAAGAACAAACAAAGATTTCAAACCCCAAGTACAACGTATAGCTGGCTTAGCAAACACTTTCATTAAAGAGTTCAAAGGGGTGGGGAGAAATATTTCATGAAATCTAAAGCACTCTGCATATTAATTCACTGTGGAAACAACAAGCACTGAAAATAAATGGAAGTGACACAAGGACTTGTGACATGCATGAGATCAGGACATATTACACAACAGCTACTGTCAGCTTTCCTGGAGAATCAATGCTCATGTCCTGCAATCTTCATTCTCCCACGCAATCTCTGGCTGCAGTGGACACATAATTGCCTGAGAGCAAGGGGAAGAATCAGCCCAGCCGTTAGTCCTTTCTGTTACTTCAGAAAGCAGCCAGCCCTTCTCCTAAATTTTCTAATAATTAACAATAACTAAATTAGTGAAGTGCCCTAATATTTTAATAGCTTCTAACCAACTTCTAAGGGAAAAAGCCGGCCAACACCTTGCACCGCTCTTTACTTTCTAGTCTTTGATTTCATGTAGAAATAAGAGATATTCCAGAGTATACAATGTCAGAGACAATTAGAGTATACTGACTCCAACAGTGTAAATAAGCCATTCTGGAAAAAGAGAAGTCACTTTTTTGTAACATTATTCCAAATCAATAAAGTTATTTTCAAAAATTGTTTTTTAAAACAGGATGGTCTAAATTACATCTAATCTGAAATCCTATGACTGCAATATAGAAAGAATATTTTGTGTGTTTGATATCATGACTCTTAGATGTAACACCAGCACACTATGGGAATAATTAGAAAGTTCCTGACTAAAATTAAAATTGCTTGCCTAAAATCTTCTCACAGTCTACCTGACAGCATTACAGCTGAAAGTTGATTTTGAAATTGCTTCACAAGGTAAAAACATTCCCAGGATCTGAAACCAGCTGGTAAGACCCAACCACTAGTCAATGGCTGCCCACTATGAACAGAGAAAATAATTCTCCTTTTGGAGAACAAGATTATTTAATGAGGCTGATTTGGGGCAGGCTAAGTAGGCAAAAGACGGGAAAAGGAGGAAGAACAAAGAAAGAGACCCTAGTGCTGGACTGAGTCCCTCTTGCTGGGGCATTGATCCTCAAGTGAAACTCTCCCAACCTGCAGTAGCTTCATCAACACGTTCAACTTCCAATCATTTGGAAAGTGAACAGAGCTTACCAAGAGCAGACGCATTGTGAATGCCCATGTTTGGATCAGTTTGGTTCGTATCTTCAACAACAACAAAACCTTTCTTAATCTGAGAGCTGCTCACAACTCTAGACAGCAGAGGACCTACGGTAAATCTCAGCCTCCAGGAGACGGCTTTTACAGGCAATGCAGATCTATTTAGCGCTCAGCCTGCCGTAATGGTAATGCAAACAGATATTTGGCCTATGGACTTCATTGCTAGAATTGACTTACTAGTAGGACACACAACAACTTTCAATAAATCTAATATTTCAAAGTGCTCTTTCTGCCAAAGTAGCACTTTATATTTCTGTCATTTACAAAAGTGAGCAATAATGCATTTTAGATCTAATCGTCTCTTCAGCAGAGGGATCTGAAAGTGCTTTGCCAACACAGCATAACTACAATGCAAGATACAAGGAAATTCACACATAAAGGTCATTTCCCCCCCCCAAATTAAAAAAAATGGTGCTACCTCCATACTGAAGTCCAGGAGAGAACAATTTACAACACCCACCTTACACACACATATAGAAAAATATACGATTCAGGGGAAAGTTCTGCAGAAGATAACTTTAACTCCTTTGAGCAGAGATATAGCAGGAGACACTCCAGTAAATACATCTGTTCTTCAGAGGGCAGCCAAGGAGCCTTGAATGACTGCTGTGATCATATGAGAGGTAACAGCAAAAACTTTTGAGTCTAAAATACTTTCTTGCTATATTGGTTTGCTATTGATTGAAATGTGAAGTCACCAAACCTAAACTGTTAGCATTTAAATACTCCAGCCAGGGCTGAAATGTCTTGGCTTAACAGTGATGACAAAAATAACAAAAGCTGCATCAATTCAGAGCCACTGTCTTCTTCCACAGAGCATGTAAATGTTACTAGATTTGAACTGTCTCAAACACGCCTCGTTAGCTGTTACCAGGCACAGGCATATACCTCTAGCATATTAAAATACATGATTATTTGGGTTGTACTTTGTTAATTTCAAGTACCCAGAATTACTTTTCTAGAATCAAGAGGTTTTAGAGCAAGGAGCATCCAGCCAGCTGGTTGAGCTGCCAGCCAGGCTTGCAAAATGCAGAAACCCTACACATGCATGGAGGGTATCTGACGGCTGCTGGAACGAAAATCTGATCTCCAAAATGAGTGAGAAGCAACCATTCAACCTCTTACATGCTGGCTATCTGTCTGTGCAACTTTCTGGACTTCTAGATTACAAAGTATGATGTATTGGATGAATCTATGACTGTTGCCTCAAGCACTTGACAACTGGGAAAAAATTATGTGACAGTTTATCATCAGTATGGGTGTCTACAGTGCAAGAAATTCAGGATGGCCAAAAAATAATCTCCAACTCATCAGCAAGCATTTCAAGAACCGGAGCAGCCAGGAAGAATACAATGATTTTTGATGTTCATTGACTCTCATGCAGCTTTTCAGTTAGAAAGATGTATGGATTCTTATTCTTTCTGATTTCTGGATCAGAAACATCCTTACTTACAAACTTTTCCTTTAGGAGCTGCATCTTTCAGTTTGTCTTCTGCTTCACCTGACTTTTCCCTGATTTTAAAATATAAAAGATTTTTTTTTCTCCATCTGTAAAAAAAATATTGGCAAAAATATTTAACCAGAGAACTTGTCTGCTTTTCCTCACAGAAGTTGCTGTGAGCATCTACCTGACTTAAGGGTACTGGTGCTGAACCAGCTTGTGCTACTGCTGCCTCCTGCCAGAGGAGAGTCTCAGCAGCAATTTGGCTGCAGGACCAACACTGCAAACACCAGTGTGAAAGACTGTCACAACTTTATTTTTCCACACATCAGAGAGCACACTTCTGTTGCTGTCTGCAAAATTTTAAGGGGGTGTATGTCCAACGTGGTAATGATGACCTAAATGAATGATGTGACTCGTAACAATAACTCTCTTACAATCTTAATGGTTCCCGCTTAATTTCTTAAGTGACTTCCTCTGTAGTACAGAACACAAAACAAACTGATCAAGCAAAATACCAAATAAAAGAGTCCCTAAGCCAGTAATGACTTGACTGATCAACAGTTGCATCTAACTGAAACCCAGCCGATAAGGACTAGTAACAAGGGATGAACTGATAACCTCTATGTACTGTATGCTCAGAAGCATATGGGCTGCTAAAGCCCTTCCTAGGATCTGAACAAACAAGATAGTGTAGATGTTAAAAAAAAAAAAAAAAGTGAGTCACAATCTTGGAGCCTGCCAGCTCAAAGACCAATGGTGGCAGAATATCCACAACATGGCCGCATTTCCTTGCCTGTGGAGGTGGCTCTGCTTGCTTAACAGTCATGGCTTAAGACAAGGAAAATGATTCACCTTTCTTCATTTGTAACTCTTGACCAGAAATGTGTCTTGGTCCAGAACTTTTCAGTGTCCTTGAACTTAGTCACTAGGCTATAAAAGTAGTAGAGTCAGTAGGCTATAAAATTTACATTACATTAAAACAATACATTAAAATTTACATTAAATAAATTTTGAAAATTATAAATTGTATGTTCCTATTTTAATTAAAAAAAAAAAAAAAAGGCTGGAAGATCAGAATTAGCACAACCTTAGAAGCAAGTCCAAAGAGGAGAAGGACAACAAAACCAAATTTTCTATCAACTGTGCCTGAAATAATAATGAGTGTCTTATACAGAGAGGACACCTGTACTGTTACTTGGTGTCCTGTGCGCTGGTTCAAGGATTATGTGGAGAACATCAGTCCTTATTTTTCAATCTCTTTAAAGTGCTCCTCTAAGTTTCTTGCTTTCGATTGCCCTCAGACATAAGAATAATCTGAGAATTTTCTACAACGCTGAAAAAATGGGATGGAAATTAGCTTGGTTAGGAAGGGAAATCTTCAAAGAGAGAAGCCCAATAAAGTGGGCTTTGATGAATTTCTGTCAAAAAAGGTAATTTAACTATGCCTTTTTTCCCCTCACTGATCTCACATAGATAATTTACATTAGGCTTCATAGTTTTCTTGATACAACAGTAAAACACTTTTTCCACAGTGTGTCTTTTTTGCTAATTACCACAGAATAATGATATCTTTTGCAAAAAGTTAGGATATACATCATTATACGATGCATGACAGACCATTTTAGCACTATCTGTTTGGGTTCTATGTCTTAGGCTAGCAGGTTACAGATCTGCAACATATGTGATTGTGCAAAGTTTTACAATACTGGGACTGACAAATGTCAGCGACCAGATAACTCATCTTTCCCTTCTCTCACAGGCTCACCTGGCTCCATACCACTAAAAGAGCTCAATATAAATACCAGGGCAGTGGGAAGCCTCCATTAGTATGAAATCCTGCTTAACCTGGAGTATGCACAAGTATCTCGCCACACTGATGCCACGATGTAATTCAGCAAGAAGAGGAGGCGGCCATTGTTGGATCTTGTTGTCCAGAAACATTTAAGCTGGACCAAAGTGGAAGTAAAACTCAATGATGTATATACATGAGTGACGTTTTCTTAATGGAAGATATTACAGGCTTTATAGATAAAAGATGCAAAAATAAACAAGTATGCTCATATCACAAGAGTTTCCATAACAATTACAGTTATTTCTTTTCCTTCTGCAGTTAACTTTGGAAATTTATTACTCCAACTGATTGACAACTGCAGAAGAGAAGGACACAGTTTAAATCTGAATGATTATACTTGAAAATAATTATTTTCTTGCACTATTAAGGTATCGAGATTCCTTATTGCTTAAAGGAAATGATAAGTGACAATTTTCATCCATACTCCAACACAAAAAGGCTGCAGCTACTGGAGGGGGCTTTCATGACTGGAACAGATGTCATGCCCACCTTCAGAAAGGACAAGAAGAAAGATCTAGGGATCTACAGGCTGGCCAGTCTCACCTAAGTCCCGGTAAGATGACAGAGCAAACTCTCCTGAAGAACATTTCCTGAAGCCTGAAGGACAAGAATCTGAGTGGGAACACCTAGCATGGATTTACCGAAGGGAAATTGGGTTCACATTCTCTTCTCATTAACTGAATGGGCTTCTGAAGGATTGCTGTCAGTTATGGAGCCCTGCAACACAAGCTTAAAGAAACATCCCTAAAAACGCAAAACACAGGATGAATCTTTGTGTCAAGCATAAGAGAAGTTATCTGGGTCGGGTGCATGTTTTCAGCCCCTCAGCACGTTTCTGGTTTTTCAGTTTACATTTCCTACCATTTGGGGAAATCAGGTGCTTACCACCAATCAAACTTTCCTACATTGCCTCAGGAAATGGATTTAAGTGGTTTACTGTAATTTCTGGATTGTGCACTAGCCCCAAGTCAGCCGAGTGTTGGGAGCACTCCTTTCATTCCTTGTTAGTGCGCATTACAGACACCACCAGACAGCTCTTGTAACTGCGTTAAACGTCAGGGAAAAAAAACGCTTCTGCTTGGAGCATTTGCTTTTCAGGACAAAAAAAAAAATCTTTACAAAATTCCAAGCTCATTTGATGGGGGGGGGGGGGGAATT
>VZTL01039442.1:1775-43178 GCA_013400535.1 Scopus umbretta
ATAAAACTAATGCATATGTCAGCTTTGATCTAATGTCAATTAAAGCACCTAGCGTAAACAAATAATTAATATGAAGCCCTTGATAAAAGCCTTGTTTCCAGTATCTCGCAGCCGTGATAACCTCACTTATGAATAATCATCCCTGGTCTTTCCCACCCTCAACCCTCCCATAACTCCTCTTACTGACAAAAAAGATTAGCTCTCCCGTGACCAACACTAATACCTGGGAGGCCTCACCCTGCCCCCGAACCACTGCCAGAAGGAAGAAATAATAATAATACTCATAACCATTTCAAAGAGCCCTGGTGCTGTCCCTGTGCGACAGCCCCCGCGGAGCAGACGCCGGCGAGCCGCGGCCCCCCGAAGACGCTGGCGGATAAAATCCAGACCCAAAGCTGTGCCCAGGGGAGCGGAGGGGAAAACCCGTCCGGGCCACTGGGGGCTCAGCCCGAGCACTGGCACCGATGCTCTCAGGGATGTCTTTATTATTTTTAGTTTTCGATGCCTCGGGTGGGAGAAGGACCCTCCTCCACCTCCTGACACCACCTCCGGCTTTCACCCTTCGGCGCCGCACCAGGAACCTCTTCTCCCCCGTTAGGTACCAGGACCTCGGTACAGCCTCTCCTCAAGCCGTATGAAGGCCCTGATAAAAATAATTCCCGTGCTAAGCTGCCACCTCTCCAGCCCCTTTCCTTTTGACATCCCGGGCGGAACGTCGGCAGCAGCCGGGAAAGCTGCCGGGGGACCAGCGCTCACGACCGGCCGTGGGCGAGGAAACCTGGCAAGACACAGGCACAGACCCCTTTTCTTTTTAAACTGGTTTTATTCTACACTTTTTTTTTTTTAAACAACATTCATAAAACATTAATTACAAAAATGTGCTAATATGGGGTAGGGTTTTGGTTTTTTGTATACCAACAATCAGAAATTCACATTTTGAAAGGATAGTCATATTTTAAGACACACATTCAAATACTTTACTTCCAGATACAAAATTTTAAGGGAATATAAATTGCTTACAAGGAGCAGATGTCAAAAAAGGAATAATTTTAGACTTCAGGGTCTGACTTCTGCATTGAATTGAGTGGCTGCTTTCAGGTCATTGGTTCTGCTGGTCTGCCCAGGGCACCCAGCAGGCCCGGGCACCTTGCAGGACCCAGTTTGGAAAAAAAAGGGGTTGCAAAGCTACCAAGGGTGCTTGCAGCCTTTTACTGACTCTTTCTAGTGGGTACAGACACCACGAGGGCGAGCGTTACCAGCACATCGGCAGGGCAGAGCAATGCGTCCCTCCCCGAAAACCTGTGGGCAGGATTTTTTCCATCAGCGATGGAGCTAATGCCGACCGTGATGGTCCCGGACAGCAGCAGGGCTGGAGAAAGGCATGGCATCGGGATCCACGAACGGGGGGTGATGGCAGCAGGCTCGGAGGCCTTGCTTTAAAAACAAGCTGTCTCATGAATTACCCAAAACAGCCAAAATTCAAGCCTCCGCCCCAGTGCTTTTATGCAGAGTTGGCTCCAAAATCCACCCATCCGAAAGCAAATATTTGGGTTTGTCCTGCTGGATTTCAGGGCAGGGGAGGGAGCGCAGGGTAATTTCCTAATTGCCCTCAGCCTCCCCCAAAAAAGTCCTTTCTCCTGCTTTAACAGGTTCAGATGGCTGAAACAGGATATGCTGGGAAAGCTCAGGCCCCGAGAAGTCAAAGACCTTTTCCGAAATGATTGGATTGAATGCACTCGGCAGCCAAATACCCAAGTGCATTCAGGCAATCTGGCTGTGACCGACCAGAAGCGGAGCATCAACGCTACGCAAAAACCTGCTCCAGTAAACAACTCGTCTTACACGCCACAATTAAAAATGTACAAAAAAAAAAAAAAAAGCTTCATTCTTTAGTAAAATAGACACTAAGTCTTGCCTCTAATGCTACGGTTAAGAGCTACGCTTGTCTTGACGGTCGGAGGTGGACGTAGGGTGAGCGTTGGGAAGTATGTTACAAAAAGAGGAGACACTTTGGAGGTACGAAACCTTCTTCCAAAGCCATGTTTTGCAGAAAACGGGAGGGACTGTGTGTCTTTCCTCTCCTGCCTCACCCCTGCCAGGAGCGGGGACCCAAGCCCCGCGCCTGCGATCGGCGGTGCCGGTGTTTTGCCAGCACGGTAGCACGGCTGTGGTGGGAAGAGGAGACGCGGGGGCACTCGCGCTGCCCGTCCTTGGTGGGAGCACTAAGGGCATTGCAATGTTTGCAAAAATAAAACAACAACACAGGATGAGCCCGCCACAGCCCAGGGCTAACCTCGCCGTGCCAAGCTGATAAAGTGCCCCGAGCCACGCTCAAGGCCCGGCCGTGGCAGGGATCACCCCTGCAGCCCCCCCTGGGGCTCAGCCGCAAAGCCCACTCGGAGCTGCCCAGGGATGGCAGCTCCATCCACCCCACGTCTGCCTTCCTTCCAAGGACTCTCGAAAAGAAGGGAAAGAGCTTCATTTCGGTTCCTTGCTTGCCGGTGGAGCCCCTCTACGGTGCCAGCTCCCTCCCCACCCAGCCTTACGCGTGGAGGAGCATTTAAGGAGCACTTGTCAATCACGTCATTCTCCCCAAAGGTTACAAGGGCGGCTGAGATTTAAACAAAAGCACCCGAAAGAGCTGCCCGAGTGTGGGTGTTCACGGCAGAAAGGCAGCGGCTCCGGCAGCGGGAAGGGGCTGCCCTGCTTGCCTTGGCAAAGGAGCCGGGGCTTTCAAAGTCATTCCAGTTTCCTGCTTCCAGCTGGATAAGAAGAGGCAAACTCTGCCAGCATGAAAATCATTGAAGCTAAAATAACCAAGGTAACCCGCAAACAAACCTCTGCTGGGTACAGAGGCGTGTGAAAGCCGGGTAACGGTCGGCAGTGAAGGATGGAGGGACAGCAAGGGTCTCAGCTGGATCTGTCCCCCTCTGCGTCCAGAGGATTTGCTCCAAGTCCACCTTTATGCAGGTTGTTACTCTGAGGACTGTATAGCCACATACAAATGCAGATGCCAGGGTTAAAATCCACCTTAAGCCTCCCGAGATGCTGAACCGGAGCGATCTGAGCAAGCGTAGATGAGATCCTCAGCACCAAATCAGACTGCCCAGAGCAAATTGCTCTCAGCACCAACGTACCAAAGCCAGAAGAGACCCTCTTATCGCCGTGCAAAATGCTCCTGTGGCACTGTCACGCATGGAAGGGCAGGAACGTCCTTGCCCAGCTCCAGGCCACCTCCCTCTCCCAGCTCCTCCGGACCAGGCAGCTCAGCCCGGAGGGTGGTGAAGCTCCTCAGCTGCCGGCGTGGCCAAACTGGCAGCCCCAAACCACCACGATGGTGGGAGGCAGAGCCAAAACAGCTTGAAACTGGGGGTCCCCAAACCCCATGGTACCGCAGCAGACCTGCAAAAGCCCTCAAGCTTTGATGGCAACTAGGCTGTGGCCTTCCCACAGCTCCCACAGCAGGGAAATGTTAGGAAACCTCAACCCCAGCCAATGAGTAGCCAGAATTTGTTAAATTTAAGCGATATGACTTAGAAATGTGTATTTCCCTGGCCACAGGACCTCAGGGCAGGGCACGCCGCAGTGAAGCAGCCTCCGCAGATGGTTCCAGCTTTGTTTCACAGCTCGAAAAAGCTCGAAGCCGTGAATCACGGCACTTCCCAGGCAGGTCCCGCGGCCGCTGTCCTGCCAGCCTTCCCATCACTGGGGCAGCCCTGAAAGGCTGAAAACACAGCCACCCCCTGAGCCCTTCCAGCTTGGCTGTGCCGCTCCATCCCTCAGCCGGAGCGAGAGGAGTTAAACCCGGCGCCTCGCTCTGTAGCAGCAAAGGAAAAAATAAAAAAAAAAAGGACGAAAAAAAGAAGAAAAGACAACAACTTGGTTTTGAACACCCTCAAGCTAAAGATTTAGAACAGCAGCCCCAGCCAAGCCCCGCGCAGGGTGCTGCTGGGACACGTCCCGCGCTTGCTGTACACTTACATAAAGCTACGCGCACGCCTGCAGCTCTCCAAACAACCCGGGCACGGAGCGGTGCTGCTCCCTCCCCGCTCCCTTCCACCCCCTTCCCATCCCCGAAGGACTTGACCCGCTCCCGTGCCCTCGCTGGCTCCCGAAAACAGCCCGAGCCTGGAGTGCTGGGCTCCACCTTCCCCTCCCGGAGCCAGGGAGCAGGGCAGGAATCACAGCCCGGCACTCGCAGGGGAGGGAGAAGTTTGGGGTTTTTTAATTAGAACACTGAGTAAAAGGTAGCTTTAGCTGTGAACGCTGCCTCCCGTTCAGCCCTCACCCGCCCAGAGGAAGCCATGGGTGCGCTGGGCCAGGATGACCGGATCCCGATGGGAAGAAGAGGGATTTTAGGATGTTTTGCAACAGGTACGGACCCATCTGGTGTCACAGCACCAGGCTACAACAGGCTTAGAAGGATGTTTTGGAGAGCAATGCAATTTTTCCCTGTTTATAGACGCTCAGATTGCTACAATCTCACATGCCACGAGTCTGCAGAAATTCTTGCAAGCTGCCCGATACTCAAGGGACAAACTAGACACACAGCAGCACCACTGAGCTAACAAACAAACCCCAAAATACTGCCCTTTATGTTGACAGACTACTCCAACCTTTGCCCTTCCCCTTCCCATCTGTGTTTGCAGACGAGGCAAACCGTTCATTGCTGTTGCTCAAACACGCCTTCCCCGCTGCAGAATTTGCCCTTGTCTTGACCAAGGGCAGGCTCTTGACCAGACAAAGATGCTGAGAGCGGGTTTGGGAGGCTGGAACCAGACATTGGTCTGGGATAGGATAAGGGGTGGATTCTTTCGACCAAACTCAAGTGGTCCACGAATGCACCTCATCGCTCAAAATCTCCTAGAGGGTAGATAATAAGAGCCGTGGGCAAAGATCAAAATTTAGGGGGATGAATGCGGGTACCACCATCCCTCCGGGGCAGAGAGCTGGCTCCCGGCTGACAGAGAGCTGGTCTGATGCCACTTAAGCACCCATCACACCAAATTCAGGCTCCTCCCGGGGCAAAGACCTTCACAGGCAGGCAGAGCATTTAAGGCAAGGACACCCGAAGGACACCAGAGGAGAAGGATGGGCAGCTGCGAGGTTCAACAAGCTCCATCCGTGGCCTGCTTTAAAAAGGCATTTATTAGCTGTAAACCTCTGTCGTGACGTACAGAGAACCGGGGAGAGGAGCAGGAGATCGATCAAGTTTGAATCCTGGTGAGAGTTCTCCTTAGAAATCTGTAGAGATGTAGGATTTGGACCATAAACCGCCTGATGAGCCAGCCACGTTTTACCGTCACGAAGTCTGACGCAAAGCTGGGTGCAGTCATCGGCGTGCTCTGCCGTGCAGCCGCTCGCTCAGGCCAGACGTGGGGTTTCGGCAGCTCTGCTCATCCTCTGCTTGGTCTGACGAAGTTACTTCTTGAATTTAAATCCCTCATAAGCTCTCCTTCGGGGGGCATTCAGGTCAAAAATATGATTTAAAGAACTTCATCGAACTCTGGTGTGAATACAAGCCCCAAAACTCACAAAAGGAGTTACAATGCAACGTATTTCTTTCCTTCCGCTGTCAGACGTCTTTGAAGATGCCCCACTGCCAACGCTCCCGCCTGAAAAGCGTCATTTCAATGCCCTGCCCTAGGCTAAGCCTGGCAGATCCCACCGGTGCCAGAGCAAGGGCACCGTGGTTCGGTTTCCCCCAATGCACGGGTCTATGCATGCCCTGCCTTCCGACGCAGCTCCGGCTGCCTCCTGTGGCTTCCTAACCCAAGCCTTGGGTCAGCAGAGCTGTAGCAGATGATGCGGTAGGGGCAAGGAAGTGTAGTAGCAGTCACAGAAAAGCGTATCGAAGAAAGAGACAAAGGGATATCTCGTTTTACAGCCATAAACAGACACGTCACAACACACCAGTTAACTTTCCAGCTCGTACAGGGACAGAAGGGCCACAAGACCACAAGACCTTACAATGCATTAGCCAACGCGGATTAAAAACAGGGCCAGAGGGGCATGCAGGATCCTGAGCCTATATACAAAGGTCCCGCCGCTGCCCGCGGGAGGGGGGGCCTCCACTGAAACCAAGCTCCCACAGCAAAGATTCGTCATGGTGTTACAAACCCTCCCGCTCACCTGGGGACCAAGGGCTGATTCCCATGGCACACGTCCCTCTTTAGGCTTCTCGTTTTTTAATGGCAGGTGAATAAAATGAAAATCCAGTGAAGGATGATTTTGCAGCCAGGATAAATGCAAGTTTTGTTTCTTGCACTCTCCTGGGTTATTATTCCCAGGAAAAGGTACCCCAGTCCCAGCCAGCACCTCACTTGCACGGGGACTCAGCAGGGCAGGAGGACTTCCCTTGCACCGTGCCATGCTCATTAGCGACGCCTGGAGATGACGGATTTCTACACAAGACCTGAGCTCTGCCTTTGCTCCGTGCGGTGGGTACCCGTGGGCTGCGCTATTTTCCCGAGCTCTCTCCCTCTCCCCCCGGGGACGGCACTGACCCTGCAATGACTCCGCACAGCAACGCAGGGGCTACGAGTTAAATGCTGCCAGGGCTTTTAAACCCTTCGGAAACACCAGGCTTCCCCCGCCAATACTGACGCGTGGTTATTGCTGCATAATACATAACCGGCCGCAAAAAAGAGTGGTGGCACCCGGTGCCCCCAGCCAGCTGCATCCCCGCATCCGTGGGTGCCCCTGTGCCCCGAGCCGGCTGCATCCCCACATCCCTGGGTGCAGGGAAGCCGCCTCCCGGCACGGAGCAAACCTGTGACACGCGGGGCTCTGTCCCGACCCTGCGTGCCTTGACTCCTCCGAAGCGCCCGTCTCAGCAGCTTGCCCACGCTTTCCGCCTTGCAGAGCCAGCCCCGGGAGCCGCGCTGGGAGCTGCCCCTCTCTTTTGCACCTCAAAACCCCAATCATTAGTCTCTGGGCGAGCAAACTAAGTGGCCGAGGGATCTGCTGGTCTTGTCCATGCGTTTTTAAGGCATATTTTGCAGGAAGGGGGTGCTCCCGTGTGGCTCCATTCGGTGAGAGCGGCAGGACCGGAGCCGGCCGAGCTCCCCATCATCCCAGCTGCAGCCCCCTGGGTGCGTGGGAGAGCAGCGGAAAAGGAGGAGAGAAGAAGATTAAAGTGGGACTTGCCGACCATTTATTTGGCTTGTGCATCGGACTAAAGCAGCGTCTCCTCCTTCGGAACTGCTGGCTCCAAAACAGCCGCTGGTGCTGGACGGGGAGGGAGCTGTCTCGCTTGGACATGACACCCGAAGGACACCAGAGGAGAAGGATGGGCAGCTGCGAGGTTCAACAAGCTCCATCCGTGGCCTGCTTTAAAAAGGCATTTATTAGCTGTAAACCTCTGTCGTGACGTACAGAGAACCGGGGAGAGGAGCAGGAGATCGATCAAGTTTGAATCCTGGGGAGAGTTCTCCTTAGAAAAAAGGTTAGAGGAAAAAAAAAAAAAGGCAGCTTTGAAATCAAAACTGCCCCGAAAAAGAGTGTTTCCGCTAGTTAAAAGCCTTTAACTAGAAGAACTTTTGGGTTGTTTGTTTTTTTTTTTTTTTTTCCTTTACAAATGTAGTGCATCTGCGATCATTGAGAATTACGGTCCGTCTAGAAAAGGGCCTGTGCTTGGGCTACGGAGAGGCTGCTGGTGGCAACAGTGAGTGTCGGTGAGCAGAGGCGTTACATGTGTGCTTCGGAGGCAGGACAGCCCGGCAGCAGCTCCCCGTTCACCACCGCCTCCGAGACCAGCATCTTGTCTTTGCCGGAATCCAGCCGCTGCTTCTTCAGCATCCTCTGATGGACCAGCGGGACGATGGAGAGCACCAAGCCGCCGATGATGGGGGGCACTCCGGCGAAATAAAAGCCTGCGTCGTAATTCCCAAAATAATCATTGAGGTATCCTGAAAGAGAAGAACAATGGCGGTTATAGCCATGTTAGTCTGAAGACTGAGTTGTCTCCTCCCTCGCGTGAGAGCTGCAGCTTGCTTCAGCCACCAGATTTGGGGAGCTGGTTTTTAAAACAATCTTTTTTCCCACTGCATTCCTTGGAGTTTTTATGCCCTGGATTAAAGGATGTGCACGGCCAACATTGTGTAGCAAGGAAGCCAAGAAGGAAAGCCTCAGCTGTCCTCCCTATTTAACCAGAACAGGACGCAATCAGACACATCCCAAACAGTCCCACAAGCAAGCTGAGACAGTGTTAAACAACCAAACACTTCAGGTGGCTCTTCCTAGCGCCTTGCCAGCCAGGAGGTAATCGGAAAAGCAAGCAGGGGCTGTTGCTCTGCAGATTGCCTCCACCTGGAAGCCCTGCTTTGCTTACAGATATTTTATCTAGATGGGGACGTCAGCTGAAAAATGCATGCTGCCGGTTACAAACAACCCCTTAAAAACCAATGAGGTTCTGCACTTGTTAGTTCGGCAAGTTCTGACAGAGCCAGGCATCCTTGGAGAATAACGCATCGCCGTTTATCGGCACTGGGAAATCCCTCCGAGTTTTCTCCTGCGTAGACACTTCCCTGGGGACGAAACGAGCCCCTTCACCCAGCCCTGTGCCTAGCCAGCCCGATGCCAGGGGTCCTGCAACAGCACCCTAAGAGTGTCCGCAACCCCCACGTTCCTTCAGGAGGGCGTTAAACTGAACTTTGCTGCCAGAGGCAGGAAGATCAGAGGCGCTGATACAGCTTTAGCTTAGCGATTGCTGATGCGGGCGTTCTGCTGTTCAAGGGCCAGCTTTGGCAAAGCGCTCGCCGTTAAGGACGTTGTTGCTATTACTATGCTTAAACATGTGGCCAAGTCTTGGGAAGACAGAGACTCGGGTGTCTCCATCTCTAACTTTGATTCAGCAATCCAGGGGCTGAACTTGCCCCTTAGCAATCAGTCCCCAGATATCTAAAAGGACTTCTAGAAAACTAATACCTGCCAATTTTGAGCTCAGCTTCAAACAGAAATCAGTTAATATGATCTTGAGTCGCTCTCATTGTTCCCCCACTGGTTACCTTTCATCACCTGGAGAAAGGCCCTGAGATCCTACAGGATGTAGCATGGAGTGATGCTACACCCGTATTTCAAGCCCCATGCAACACGGTAAGTCAGAAAACTAAAAAAATGTATGTCTGGTCTCACGCCAAAATATCACAATGGCTAAAAGCTGCTACAAGCGTCTGCTCCCTCCCAACAGCTGGGTCCAAGTCCGGCACCGCGGTGCTACCAACCTGCTATCGGTGTACCCGCGGTCATGGGCACAGCCATCAGTCCCATGAGGTACCCTATGGCCTGGGACGCCTGCATGGGCCCCACCAGCTCGAAGGCGATGGGGGCCATGATGGTGGTGAAGAAGCCATCGCAAAGGCCAAGGAAGAGGCAGATGACAATGACGCCCTCGAACCCTCGGCACTGGGGGATCATCATGCACAGGATGCCCAACAACACGAAGGACGCAACCTGGGGAGACAGAAGTGGGCCTGTCATTGGGGCGCAGGATGAGTGGGAATGGGCAGCAGGAAGTGTCACGACGATAACACTGAACAGGTCAAAGACATTGCCCCCTCCTCTGGACCCAGCAATGCCATCCATCCTCTGCTCTCGTCTCAGAGAGGCCCTTAAGAATAACCTTTTAAGAAGCTTTAGGAAGGATTATCTGCTGGATTAGCTGCTAGATTTCAGCAGTTTGTTCTTCAAAAACCACAAGAAGGTGAGAGGGTGTCCAGCAGTTTGAGAAGTGTTGCAGCCACAGAGTTTGCTGAACGGCGACCGAAACCTCAGGTCAAGTGTGTAACTTCTCTGTACACCTCTCTATAATAAATGTTCTTCCCTAACAGCAGACAGTGTTAGATAATGGTCGGCAAAGGATTTGCGATCTGTGGTTGACCGTTATCAAGCAGAGTGTCGATACTGATGTAGAGATGCTATCCCCCGACCCACAGTGGTTAGCCAGCAGCTACGCGGACAGTCGGACGCATCATACCTGCAGGTAAATCTTCTTCAGCCCGGGAATGCAGTCACCAATGCGGCCTGAAACCAAGCGCCCCAGCCCTGACATGGCTCCGAGGCAAACCAGGAGGATCCAGTCCTTTTTGGTTTCTTGAAACCGCTTCTCCACGTATTTTACCTAGGATGGAGGGAAGGATGCAAGGACATGAATCCTCAGTAAGTTAATCCCTCTCATATCCCCAAAAGGGACAAGACTTCCCCCAGAGGGATTGTGGCTTTGGGAGGGGTCGTGTGACCCTCGCGTCCACACCACGCTGACCTGCACACACCACCTCTGCCCACCCCAAACCCAGCAGCCCCCTCCTCTCCTGCTACCGATGCTTCTCCTCGGCAGCCGTGGGAAGCAACCGCTCTGCCCACCCTGGTGCGAAGGACACACAGGAGCATTAAAAAGCTGTCTCCTCCCATCAATATTCCTGTTTACAGGATGTGCCTGCAGCAGTTTCTTAGCTTCGAGGCTTTTGGTGGCTCTGTCCCTACCGCCCATCTCCACCTTCCCACCTCCTCCTCTCTTGCACGAAGGAGCCCTTGCACTCTGGGGAAAGGGACCTCCCTCCCCTTCCAGTCCCAGCCAAGGCTCTTACCAGGTGCATGTAAGGTACGAGATACCCCAGGACAGCAGTAGCAATCCCAAAGGCCCAAATCCGATAAGTCTTTCTCCGGAAAACCCTCAAGTTGAAATACTTGCGCGTCTGGGACCAGCACTGCTGCCGCACGCTCCGGCTACCCAGCTTGTCCTGCCCGTCGTGCTGAGAGTCACAAGAAGGCGGCAAGATGGGCCGATAGGTCAGGGACAAGAATATCTGGATGAACATTAAGGCACTGAGTACTTGGAAAGTATGTGCCAGCCCAATGGCCTTCCCGACCATCTTCAGGAAGAAGGGGAGCGGCACGGAGATGAGGCAGCTGCCGCCGGCCACAATGCCATTGGCCAAGCCAAGGCGGCGCTTGAAGTAGTGACCAAGGATGACCAGCGAGGGCTGGAAGGCGAAGGAGCTGCCGCAGCCGAAGAGGATCCCGTACGTGAAATAACGAACTTCCAGAGACCTAGTGGGAAAAAACCACATCGAGGTGGTTACGTTACGCCGAGGTAAGGAAGCCTTTTCCCTCACAGTCCTGCAAAACCTGGAGTCGAGACCCAGGTCTTGCATACCACAGGTGCTACGCAGACAGTCTGACCCCGAGGAGCTTATTCCCTAGTCAAAGCAAGGATTATCCTCATTTCACAGCTGGCACGTTAAATCTTCAGGGAAATGAAGTCTAGCTGGGGAGCGCTTTCTGCTAAGAGGAGAAGGCAGCAGCCAACCTGCCCTCCTTGGGAAGCTGACCTAACTTGAATGGTTTTTAAATTACAGCAAGCAAGATTTTCTAAGGTAGGCAGGGTGGGTTACTTTTAGTGAGAAATCCATTTTTTGTCTACTGGAAGGAGTAATTGAAAACATTCTGCACCCGGTGTTTGAAAGCAAAAGACACCAACCCTGCTGGTTATTAGGCACTTAGGACGGGAACACTGCGTTTCTGCCCAGGCTCCAGGCTGGTTAATTAAGTTCTTCTTCAAGCTCCTCTGGGAGCTTCAATTAGAGAGTCAATAGATCTTATTTGTACCTTACACTGGTGGCTGCACTTGAGGAGGGAGCAAAGTGGCCGCTCTACAGAACAGGTGGAAAGTCGTGAGAACCCTTGGAAGGAGACATTTCCCAATTGCCAGCCTGGTTTTCTGAACAGAAGCAGCTGAGAAAGGAGCCTAAAGTTAGGCAGTGCAAATAACCCATTGTGTTTCTCTCCAGACGAAGGATTTTTTTCTTCATCCCTATGCAATACACTCAGTGGCCAAAGCCTGCCATGAAATACTGCATGGGAGGAGAGTGTGATGGAAACGTTTGGGCAGCTCACCGGACAAGTGATGCTGCACAAACAGGATCTTTACTCCAACACTCAGAATGACCCGTGAAATACTGAGTGCTGCAAGTGAAGCAAGCGAGAAGACAGCAGCCCAGATCTAAAGGAGCAGTTTGAAGTTGAGAAAACGTTTACAAGCACGGAATTTCTTCCATTACACACTTGTCTCTTTAGCTAGCCAAGCAGAAAGCAGAACGTGCTTGCTGTACCCAATGGCTCAAAGACAAATGACTGTCATGAAAGGCAATTTCCAGCTACTCCAGAGTGAAGCCACATCAGAAACCTCCTCTGCAGGAGCCAAGCAAGCAGCTGGGCTACGCAGGCTGTCTCTGACCTCCCACACACCAGCACCTGGGTCACACCAGCTTTGGTAGTGCAGCTAAGCTGACATGTTGGATAAGTGGAGACAAATGCCAGTTTCCATCTGGTCCCCGTTGATGCTAAGACATCCCTGCATGAGCAGGGGCTCCTTTCAGCCATGCTTCTTAGCCAGGATTTCCCACCCCGCTCGCTGGGAATCAGCCAGCTGCTCTCCGGTGGGAAGGGTGGCATCGTCTCCCTCGCATAACGAGGTCTCCCATGGATAATGACATCCCCTGGGACAAGGCGATCTCCCACCAACAGCTGCCTCTCACTTACAGCTCACAATGGGAATGGCCCTGCTTCAGCCCCGCTGGCAGAGGTTTGGGGGATTACTCTCTGCAGGAGAAACTGGTCAGAAATTGCAGAGGGGAAGAAGCAGCAGATGAAAAGGGGACTCAAACCCCACCACAACACTTGATGGTGCTGAAGAGGGCTGGGAGGGCACTGGGGCGTATATGAAGACAGCCTTGCTGAACTGGCCACCATCTCCCATTCCTCGTGCTAAAACATCCTCCTTAAAAGTGGAGGGAAGGCGAAGCCTTAACACAACTGGGATTTCTCTCTTCTTGAGGTCGCATAAGATCTGCGGTGGCTCGAGCTGATTATGAGTGCAGAAGACCTTGGTGCAAGGCAGCAAAGCGAGGAAAACCCTCACCTCGACCCCATCCAGAAAACTTCAGCCTTCCCCAGAGCTCTGCTTTTCAGCATATGTTGTTTATTTAGTAGTTTTCACACAAAACTCCCAGTATTTTGAGAGGAGGGGGCACTGAGCGTGAGCTGGGCGCTGCCGTGCAGGCTCGGTGGCTGAATGGGTTTTTGGATCAGCTGGGTGCAGTGCTGGGAACCGCTGCTCCTCTCTTTGGACAAAGCAAACCCATTTTAGAGAAACCAGGCAATAAAGGGTTGAGTAGCTTTGATCCGGCCCTGCCTGAGCCCACCAAACCCAGGCCCCGTCTCCCTTTACGGCAGCAGCTCCCAAACAGCAGCTCCCTTTGCACCGGTGCCTGTAGCCCAGCCGGCACTGCGTGGATCATCTCCAGCTGCAGCGGGGGGAGCTGGCAAGGGGGACAGAAGGAAAAAAAAAAAAAAAAAAAAAAAAAAAAAGAGCNAAAAAAAAAAAAAGCTTCTCCATTGTTCTGGGTGAGCAGGAGCCGCTAGCTCCGAATTTCGGGACCGGCCTTCGCCATCCAGATGGAGCGCCGCCAAATCCCGCAGCCCCGCTGCTCTTCCTCCGGCTCTGGCTCGGCTCTGCCGAAGGCAGCTTCTCTGGCTGCGCTCCAGCTGCAAAGGGGCTCCTTTCTCCCTTAAAAGGCAGCCAAAGGAATGTGAACAGAGAGCGAGAAGGCAGGAAACAGGGAGTGCAGCTCTGGAGCTCTCCTGGAAATAATATTCTTCTCTGCCTGCACTGTTTGATTTTTTTTTTTTTTTTTAAGCCCAACACAACAAGCCACTGGCAGCGATGTGGTCCCAAGAGCTCTTTTTCTTTGCACGAACGTTTTACAATAGCGGGGGAAAAACGTCCAAAGCTTCGTTGATTAGAAGGAAAGCAAGATTACGTGGGAAGTGCCTGTGATCTGCACTGCCAGGAGCCCTAGGCATACCTTCCCTCAGGACCGACTGCACTTTCTCCGATTACTGTTATCTTTTGAAATACAAAGGGGTGGCACCTGCAGAGGAAGTTGCAGAGGGTGGTTCCTTCCACGCCGCTGTCCCTGCTGCTGCCCGAGAT
Source organism: Scopus umbretta (assembly GCA_013400535.1). Lineage (NCBI taxonomy): Eukaryota > Metazoa > Chordata > Aves > Pelecaniformes > Scopidae > Scopus > Scopus umbretta. The sequence continues at coordinate 15,769 of VZTL01039442.1, forward strand.
GGCTTTAGCATCCCAAATCCCCTGGCCACACTCGGCCCCAGCCCCTGGGGCTTCGCCAGGCGGCCCAGCAGCTGCCTCCCCGCTCCCAGCGTCACGGGGGCTCCCGCAGCTGGAGATGCGGGGACCCATCGCACAGCACGTATCCACAGGGAACGGGGGCTGGGGCGAGCACGAGGCCCTTCTTGACCAGGGCGAAAGAGTGCTGGCGCCCCGCTGCCCCGTGCAGGCAGGGTGGGCAGGGAGGAGCAAAGCGCAGGCAAGTCGCCCTCCAGGAAACTAGCGTGTATTTGCTTTAAAAAAACCCACTTCTTGAAGGATTTTAATTAAAACAGTATTGATTTTAACTGAAATCCAACCCAAAGCAATGCTTTTATTCAGAAAAACTGGGGCAAACGATGCTTTGGAGGGAGCCTCCGTGGTGCTTTTGAGACTCCATTTAACAAGTGCTGCATAAAGGACCCCAGAGGTGACCTCTTTTTGCTCCCACAAAGATGCAAATGTCTTGGGTTGGAATCAGGTACACCTGCCATCCAAAAGCACATCAGCGAGCGCCTACCAGCAGATATTCATGGCACGGGATGGGCTGTGGAAAGCAAGGAGCAGCAATTGCCCCGCGCTGCCACAACCACCCGAGCTGGCGCGGGAACAGCACAAACTGCTCCAAACGTTGTCTGCGTCCCCCTCCCCATCGGCCCTGCAGGGAAACTCCCTCTTGGCGGGTGTAACCCATCACGTATTATTTTAAGCATTAATTTACTTTAGGTACCAAATGTGAAATTGGTTGCAAAGGAGAACAGTTTTGTCCACGAGCGTCTCTTTGGAGCTACCCACAAGAGGCGCACCAGCTTCTCGCTGCCTGTTTTAAAGATCAAATGAAGGACCTGAGGGCTGAAATCCCATAAAATAAATTCCCTCGCCCAGGTAAAAATCACTCCCTTGTTACATAAGGACAAACGAGCAATCTGGTTCAATTTGGAGAGAAACAGGCTGTGCGCATGTGGGCTGCACGTGGGCTGTAGGGATGCCAGGAGACCTCTCCCCTGGATGGAAACCACCTGCCTTGCCCCAAAAGGCAGCAGCAATGTGTAGGCAGGGGGGGTGCAGGGAACAGCGAGGAAGAGGAGCTCATTGAAAAGCTGGACGGCCCCTCTGCAGCCTTACTTGGTGAAGGAGCTGGAGAGGAGTCCGATGAAGGCGATGGCAGCTCCCGAGGCTGCTGTGGTCCTGCAGCCTATCCGGTCGGTGAAGATGCTGACGATGGGAGAGCAGAAAAAAATCATGCCCATGGCCAAGGAGCCGACCCATGCTAGGGGGAGAGAGAAGAAAGGCGACGGTCAGGGTGAGACATGAAACAGGTACCAGAAGGAGAACATCCAGGGACCGACTCCAGCTCTGAAGTTGGTCTCGGCAGAGAGGCAGCCCCATCACACTGTTAATTAACAGCGCAGCTCATAAATAACACGGTTGCCGCCTGCGTTGCCCGCCAGCGTCACGGCCGGGGCGCAATCTGCAGCGTCTTGCTGTTCACCCGGGCGATGGAGGCATGGCCAGGTTTTCCTTTTATTCCCTTCTGCTGGGTTCATATGTGTCCTAGGGAAGGCACCGAGCTTTCAATGTTTTTTTTTTTCTAATGGCCCTTGCTGTGTGTGTAATGATGTCTGCACTGATGCCGCTTCCATAGGGGACATCTCCACAGCCAAAGGCCCCCCCCCGAGCTCCTCAGAGTCCTCTGCTCCCTGGCTTTGGCTATGAAGAGTTTCATGTCTTGAATTATAGCTCTGCATTTCCAGGTACCGCACTCATCCATCACCGCCCCCCACTCCTCAGAGCCAGGACTGCCTCACCTCCCCCTCGCCCCACGTCCAGCGGGGATTTCTCCTTGCAGCTGAGCTGATGGGAGACACGCAGGTTGTGCCAGGTTAGATTACACCCCTTGCCCTACCGGGCGATGCCCAGGCGGAACCGTGACCTCACGTCTCCTTCCAACCCACCTCTGGAGAAAACCACTGTCTGTGTGTCTGTCTTTTTTCAGAAGCTTTTATTATTCACAGATTATTTCAGCCATTGTCTTCTGCCTGCCCTCCACCTTCTCTCTGTAATAGTTTCTGTGACTATTTTTGGGAGGAAAGGCAAGCTTTCAAGAAAAGCAATGTGGTAAGGAAAAAAACCTCAGTCTACCAGCTCTGAGGAAAAGCAAGAGGTCCCCTCAGCGGGGCGCGGGGTAGGGCAGGACGCACAGACGGACAAGGGGCCCCCAGCCCTACCTGGCACCCAAACGGGGGGACCTCCTGAAGCACCTCCCAGCTTCAGGCGCTGCCTCTGGGCTGCCAAGAGCGATGTACCCCACACAGACCCCAGGACATGTGGTCCTGGCTTTTATTATTCCTTTTTGGGGGTTGGGGTTTTTTTGCACCCACACCGAGCGCTCTGCAAACCCTGTTAGCACAGCCCCGCACAATAACAACCCGTCCTTCAAGAGCCGTGAGATTTTCAGAAAATAGCCAGGTCCCTATTAAAAGCAAATCCCAGCTATATAACAGCCTCTCCAACCTCTGCCTTTCAAAAAGGACCACACAAAGAAGCCCTCGCTAGCCTGGGAAGAACTGACCCATCCAAATTAATTACCAGTTCGCAAGGACCCAATTTACTCCAAAGTCTTCCTTAATAAATGCAGAGCGGAGCAATAAAAAGAAAAGCACGGGCTGCGCGGGAACCTCGTGGGACTCACCGGGCTCTCGCCTTGACACCAAGCGAAATGCAAAAGGGCGAGGGAGAGGGAGAGGACCCCCCTCTCCGGCTGATTTTCTTGGTTATAAACACAAGGCACAGTGTAATGAAAGTCCTTCTAATAGGATTAGGTGGCACGGCTCCAAAGAGCCGTCCAAAACAACTCCAAGAGGGGGTGAGGGGTGGGAGCCAAGCCAAGATGGGAAAGGCTCGTTAAATTGGATAATATACTTCCAGAAATGTTCCTTCTACTCCAGCCAAGGCAGTAAAACGTTAGATGGCCCCGTCATGTTTGAAGTTTGTTATTTTTGGAAATTACTTTAAGAAACGCGGAAATAAAAGCATAAAGCAAAGTATTAAATTTAAAGGGCCAGATTCTGATCTTAATAACCCGGAGATTTACATGCAAATAAGCAATATCAATCTCTGGCCCCAAAAATGCATACTCACCTGCGGAGATCAAAGCAAACCCGGAGCGAGAGGCTCAGCAACGGGCGCTTAAAAGCTCCTCCAGCTTTGGGTTTGTAAAAAGGAGATATCACGCAATTAAAATCGGTAAACACAAAAAAAGAGTCCCGTGGCAAATTGCTCTACCTTAGAGAGAAAGGGCTTACCACAAGCAATGAATAAAAATAGGCTTGGGGAAGAACATCAAGTTAAAATTAGTAAGAACAATAGCCTCACTTCCAGAGCGGGGTTTTGTCTTCCCAGCGCTTCCCAGTGAAGCCCCGGGAAGCCGGGAGGGCTGGGCGAGCTCCAGCACTGGAAGGAAAGCTCGACAAAATCTGGGGGCAGGAGAAAGCCACCTCGGCCCCGGCTCCGGCTCCGGCCCTGGTGCAATTCACACTGAAACAGCCCCCAGAGAACGGGATCCACAATTTACCCCCGCCCCAGCGTGACACCGGTGCTCTCCTTTCACCTGGGTCAGGGCAAGGTTGGAGGAAAGCCATGGCAGAACACCACGGGTTGGGAAAAAAAAGGGGGTCCAGGTGAAGTGTAGCCCCAAACCTGCCCTCCAGGCACAGAGCCAGAGTCCCTGGATCCACTCCAGAGGATGAAGGGTTTATTTTTGGCACTCTGTGTAATGCAGTATTGAAGTTTCTCCTGGACTTCCCTGGACATGAAGGGCAGAGGCAGCCATTCCTTCGGTGGAAACCAGACGGGGCTTAACCAGCCTGAGTCAGGGCTTCCCTTCGGCAGCTCCTCAGATGCTGGAGAAGTTATGACTTGATTTAAAGCCCACAGGAAAAAAAAAAGGGGGGAATCTTTGCTTCTGATTTCCACAGGGTTTGGATGAGACGGTTAATTCCTAACCCAGCCACACCTCGCAACCCTCTGTGGCTGATAATCTGGGCGAGATATTGAAACACACAAAGACAAGCCCCCACAAGAGGCACGAAGCCTTATCAGCCGCACGGTGTGATCAAGCAGATCCTAAAAGAAACGATGGACTGAATCCAGCTGAGGACGGGCTGGAAGGAGCTCAAAAGCTGTGCAGAATTTGGACAGGAGTCAGATTAAAACTTGATCAAGTCTCGATAAGTCCAACCACCTCCTGGAAGTGCCAGCAGAAGAGGCTGCGTTTGGAGCTGCTGTGGTGCGACCTGGCTGGAGACGGCTCAGAAACCCCCTCTCCAAGAGATGCCTTTACAGAAACACCAAAGGCTTCAGAAACCACTTTTTTAGTTTAAAAAGTCATTTAAAGCACACTTTTTTTTGCGAGAGGGAGTGAAGATGACTTCTGATTTGGGGGCTGGCAATATTAGACGTGGCTCAACGCGTGCTGTCCCTCCCCAATAGCCACCTCTCCGCTGACCCTGCTTGGCACTGCAAGTTACGCTGAGACCAGCCACCTCCATGCCACCCTGCTCCCACCCGCAGCCCCTCCTGAAGGCAATAAAACAGCAACTGGGGAGCCGTCACCCCCCCAGGAGCACGCACCCCACTCCTTGGTGCTTGCTCTGGGAGGGACAGCCGTGGGCTGGGGGACTGCAGCAGCCCAGGCTGCCTCCCAAGCTCAGGCCAGCTGCAGCCCTGGATTCCTCTGATGGGACCTTCACGGTGGTCCTGAGGATGCTCTGGGGTATGGTAAGAGCCCAGCATGGGGCTGGTGCCCCTTTGGTGGCACAGAAGGGTTGACCACGCAGAGCATCCCACTGGCAGCCCTCCCTCAGCATGATTGCACAGGAGGTAAAGCTCCAGCTAAAGCCCCCCAAATTGCTCCTTCCCACCTTGACTTAAGAAAGACAGCCAAATTGTTGGCTTGTGGCAGGTGCAAAGCAACGTGGCCTTCCACATGGACAGGGGAAGACAGCAGCTGAAGATCTCCAAGGGGAACAGTGATGCAGTGGTGTAGATGTGGGTAACATGGCCAAGCTCAGCTGTCCTCCCCAGCACCGCTCGCTCCGGGCTCAAGACGGAGTGAAAACCAGGGAGGCGACCTATTTGCTCACCGGCCCCGCACCGTTAAGCTGTGCCCATGATGGAGGAACTCTGGGACCAGGTGTGCCTCGGTCACCACGTCCTCCTGGCTGTGGGTGACACCCCTGCTGGGGACCCTGTGGCAGAGGAGGGCTGGTATGTGGGGGTCAGGACCTGCAATGGGGCTAGCAATGCCGAGGGGCCAGGGAGGGCTGCGAGCACCACGTCTGTGTGTTCATGGCAGCAAGAGGTGGGGAGGGCCCCCGGGGTCACTTCAGGTGGTTCCTGCGTGCCACACACCAGATCAGCTTGCTTTCCAGCAAGACCATCCCAAAAGGATGAAAAGCTCCTTCCTTGCCGGTATTTTCCTGAGAAGAAAAAGGTCTCCGAGTGCTGTGGAGCAGAGCAAGGTGGGTGCAGGAAGGTGAGAAACAACAGGGGAAAACATGACTGCTCTGAGACGCAGACCCAACCCCTCGCCCCCCTGGTATTTAGCTCATTGTTCCAAAAAACATCATTAAAAAATCCTACTGCATAGTGCTTGCGGCTGAGCCTATTTGTTCCTTTAAAAATGAATCTCCAGGGAGAGAGAAGGAAGGGACGTCGCTCTCAGCCGTGCTTCCCCGCTGACCCAAATACCCCCGGCTAGAGGGATCAAGGACCAGGAGGTGACCTCAGATCCGCCGCTGGAGGAAGTGTCTTCCCTCGCTTCCCGCGGCTTCTCCTGCTCACACCGCGCGGCCGGGACAGGGCAGCCACTGGAGGGGACGGGGATGTGCTGCGGAGGGTCACCTTCCCCAGGCACTTGGCATTTCTCGGAGGAGAGATGGGGCAGCCAGAGGTAATACACCTCCATCTGCCCATCTGTACCGCTCCTCCAAGAAATAAGTAATTTTTTGACTTGTGCTTTCTGGGGACAGGGAAGCTCTGCTGGCAGGAGAAACCTCATCACACATCTTCAGAGCCCTTCCCAGCCCTACCTGGCTCCCTTTTGGGGTGGCCCGGGTGCCCAAGAAACCTGGTGGCCCTGCCCACACAGACACTGTGGGAAAGCGGACGGCTGCAACCCGTCTTCCGCAGAGCTAATGTGTGCTGCCCAGAGCACATCTGCAGTGAAAACGAAGCAGCTGTTTTATCTTGCGCCCTTAAAAAAAGCAATTTGCGTCATCCTCTTGCTCACTCAAAGTGAAGCCTGGAGCGCTCCCACCGGCTCGGCCCCATGTGCTCAACATCCCCCGCCGATCGAGCGCATCCTGGGGAGGGTTGGTCAAGGCTTAAATAAAGGCAGACGCAAAGTCACATCTGAGGAGGCCACCACGAGGCACGGCAGGAAGGGAAACTAAGCTAAAGAGTAGCAAACTGAAGCTGAGGAGCAGCAAACTGAAGCTGAGGAGCAGCTGGGCTCCTCTGGACGGGAGGTGGTGGTGCGGTGGCAGCCACTGTGCATCACGTGCAGCTAAAAGCCAGATAAACTCATTAATTGTATAGCAAGCCCTGCTTGGTACCATACACTAAAGCTTCAGAACAAAGTCCTCCTTTATTAGGTTTGGCTGACTTCTCCCCACTCCCTTCTTTCGGAAACAATTCCAAACCAGCCTGAAAATTGGAATAAATGGAATTATTCAGAGGAATTTATTCAAGACCAGGTCTGACTAAAGACCCTTTCAGTGTCCCGTTCATGGCGGTATTAGGATAGAGTAAGGAAAAATGTGAATGTTGTAGGAGAAGTGGCAGCTACCGTCACCATGGCATGGTCCGATGACCATGGACAATGCAACACCTTCCCAGAGACCAGACCCAGCAAGCGTCCATCCAGTCTTTGCCATAGGAGATTTTTGTTAAAATCAATTTTTTAACTTATTCAGGAGCACAGGGCACCAGAGCAGAGCAGGCTGGGAACGTACTTTGCTTTAACAAAACCCCCACATCTCTCCTGATCGGGCCTCTCTGCTTTCTCTTACTCTCAAGGACGCAGGGGACATTTAAGAGAGGATGCCCAGGCCACCTCCTGTAACCACTAAGCGACAGATATCAGCTTATGTGAGAGAAAAGTCCCCATATTAGCTGCCCTGTGGCCACGTTAAGTAGAGATGGAGACAAATCTGTGGTTTTGCTTGGCAAGCAGGAGGCGCAGAGTGTTTGCTTGAGGTTCATGTGCTGAATGTCTTGGAGAAACTCAGCCCCAGCCACATTTTGCATCGTTTCATTCCAAAACCATAAAATTCGACCCCGGTTAGAGCAAAACGGTGTTTGAGCTCGTGTCTGAGCTGCATCACGTCCTCCCCGTCCACAGCCCAGCTCCTGCTCGGCCTTGGAGGCTCCAGAGCCGGTCCAGAAATGCAAGTTCTTGTGAAATCCATCCAAAAGCAACAAGGCAGCATGTGCTCTGCAGCTGAAACCCCCGCCATGTGCCCAGGCTGGATTTTTCTCCCCAGCACTCTCCGCGGCAGGCCAGGAAGGCTTTTCTTCTCCACATCGCCTTCTGGCTTACAATTTTTGAGAGATGATTCACCTACCACACACTAAAGTTACCGAACAAATAGGAACTACGGTCGCAACAACTTCATCTCAACACACGTCCCATCCAGACATCTTTCCACGACCTACACCCTCGAGGAGGCTGGAGATCTTGTTATTCCAATCTCTCCTGATGTTGGGTGAGTCCAAGTTGGACCAAGGTTGCCCATGTCCCATCTCCCCGGGTGAGAGCCCAGGGCTGCACACCTGGAGGGTGGCTCTTGGGGTTCAACTGCTCTTGGACAAAACCAGTGCCCTAACTCAGCTCCTGCCCAAATGAACTGGCAGAGCCTCTTCAGTACCGGGGGAAAAAGAGCATCCTGGGGGTGAGCATCCCCTGCTCCAACTGCGCTGTCAAACACCTCACCAGCCCCTGGCTGCGTTTTAATCCAGCAATTTTTTGAAAAACAGAAAAGTTCCATTTTAATTGGTGAAAATTCCCTCCTCCCGCTTGCGGAGCGCCAATCTGTAATTAGCCTTTCATGTAAAACGATGTTTATTCCTGACAGAGTTTATCTTGGCACCAACAGGCACTCTGAAATGTGCACACATTTGAAGACTCAAACCCTGCATTTAATTCTCTATCTGCCTGTTAATCCTCATTGTTCCCAAGCCCCTTTTCAAAACACACCCACGGGGAGAAGAAAGTATTTTTTATATATATATACATAAAAAAAAAAAACCAAACCAACCAACCTTCCAGCATCAGGAACACCAGCAGCGAGCACAGCACCACAGGCACCGGCCCGGGGTCCAGCTGCCCCCACAGCTCCCGGTGCTCACCCAAACACACGGTGCCATAACCAGGAGACCTTCCTCCGGATATTTTTCCATCTTTCTGGGTTTTTTATATCATTTTTCTCCCCAGCTGTGATGCCCCTTGGATGCGCCCCCTGCAATGCAGGCACTCGCCCGAAGGACAGGAGCCCCTGTGTTTATTTGGCAGCTCTGCGGCGGGAGGGCAGGGAAAGCACGGTGGGGAAACCACCAGCAGCCCCCAGCCATATTTTGGACAACTAACTCCCAGCAAGGCAAGCAGATGGGGGCCAGACCCCTAATTTCACGATTCTTGGGCCTAATGTGGAGCAATTTGGGATTTACGTGCTCCTGGCATGCAGTGGCCACATCCCCTAGCGTAGCAGCTCGGGGCTGGACCAGCAGCCCCCAGGGACCTCCCAGCTGGGCCTGGGCGACCGAAGCGGACCGGGTCCTTCCCCCCCCAAGCGCAGATGGCAGCACAGGGCCCATGGGGGCGAGTGGGGAGAGCGGGGGGCTCCCGAGCGGCTGCCATCGGCTGCTCCAGGTTGCCCCGCTCTAGGTGACCACATTGCTTCCAACAGGGCAATACACACGATATCTACCTTATAACATGAAGGGGAGAGCAAAGGGTCAGGGTTAGAGGCAGGGGCAGGATCTGAGTTAGGGTCAGTGTTAAGGCCAGGGGTAGGGTTTGGGTTCGGGTCAGGGTCAAGATTAGAGTCAGGGACAAGGACAAGATTTGGGTTAGGGTCAGGGTTAGGGGGCCCAGCTCTCCCCAGCCCACCGCATCCTGGCAGGTTGGGGTTTCCTCCGGGCCCCATGGGCTGGCTCCTCACCCTGTGTTTTTGGGGAAACAGTTCCCATTGCTGGAGCCAGGCAGGTCCCGGAGCCGACGGCAATGATTAACTCCGGTGGGATGGTGTGGGTCAGCCATGGCCCTGGACGCCGGCTGCAGCACGTCTGAAATTTTAACCCTTTGGAAATGCCTCGACCTGACCAAACTTCACTGGGCTTTGACTATGATTAACCTCCTCCAGTCGCTTGTACAAGCATGCAGAGTGCCCGCTTGGGAACAGCTCAGCACTCATGCCCTGCCACGGCCATCCTCCCGTCCCCAACAGGGTGGTGGTGACACTCCTCCTCTTCCCCCAGCCCAAAAACGGGTCATCTCCTCTAAATCCTCACCGTGGCTGCTTCTTGTAACTGGCAGACTCACACTGGTAACCAGTTCCTGCAGCACACAGACAACGGGGAGGACAGTGCAGCGGGGGGACAGGGGTGGAGGAGCTTCAGGAATTCACCTAACCGCTTCATCTCCCTTTGGAGACCACCAGCACCAAGAGACCACTCTGCCAGACATCATCGTCCATCCAAGGCAAAACCACCAGGTTTGCAAACAGGGCAGGGAGGATGCCAGGGGGTGGGTGCCTGCGAGGGCAGGAGCCGTGTGAGGGGCAACCTCCCAGCCTGGCACCGGCACCAAGACCGGGCCAACAGCGCTGGGGCACCAGCCAGCACCAGCCACTGCTTCCCCGCCTGGGACCCAGATGAGCGCTGCCACTTTTGGGGGACACACCTGAAACAGAGCACATCGGAGCAGACGGCAAAGCAGCGCCACAGCTCGTGGGCTGGGCCGAGGGGGCAATGCCAACGGGGCCTTCTGTGTCAAGGTCAGCGGTTCACCTCCCGGCCAGGCACAGCATCCACGTGCATCCCTACGGGTGCCTATGCCCAGCACAAACCCACCACCGCAGCTGGCATCGCATCTCCATCTACATGGTGATATTATACCCAAAACACAGCTGCAGGACCCCCAAAATCCCCAGCCTTGCACCTGGGGCATCCCAACCCCTCGATGCCTTGGGGAGAAGGCGGGAGGGCTCTCGGCCCCCAGCGGGAGGCAGGTTGGGTACCCCTCCTGGAACACGGCTGGTGGCCCAAGACTGCTCCATCCCTTGCGAAATCACCGGGCACTTTCTGTCTCCTCTCCGCCCCCCGGCAGCAAACCCCGCCTGGGCTGTGTTTGGGAACCCTCCGCCTTCTGCGGGGAGGCTGGGGTGAGAAAGGATGCTTTTTTCCAAGCTGGAAGAGACAGAAAAGTTTCCCTCTTTGCCAAATTTCTCCCAAGCCATCTTCTGTTTCCCATTAATGGAGAGAAGAAACCCTCCAGCCCGGGTCTGTGCTCCTCCCATGCAACTCCCGTGGGCGCCCGTCAACATCCCCGTCAAAAAGGAGAATTACACCCGCCCAACCTGGCTGGCCGCGATGCAGGGGCCCGCAGAGCAGGGACCGCGGTGGGTGGAAAACAGCCCCCCTGCTCTGCTCTTACATCTTCCCCACGGAAACTTTTCAACTCCAGTTGCTGGCAGGAGCCGGGCTGATCCCGGCTGAATTCCTTCCACTTACCAGCAAATAAATAGCAGTTAAATGGAGGGAAAGAGAAAAACACCCTTTTTTTCAAAGGGAAAACAAAAAGGCTGGGGAGAATAAACGGAGGCAAAATGTTTGGCTGGTCACAGGCTCATGAAGATCTTTTTCCCCTCCCAGTCGGGTTCTTGACAGCCTTCCCTTTCAGTTAATTAAGGGATACTCAGAAAGAAAAATAATTCCAGCCCTTTGCCAGCCCTGACAATTAAGGGGAGAGTCACAGCGCGCTTGAGACCAAACCCAGGAGCCCTGGCCACAGTTCCTTCACCCTGTCCAGACATTAAACCACCATTTTTCAAACAAATAGGTGTCACTGCAGGACATCTACAGTCTCCTCCCAGTCCTAGCAGACTTCTGCCCAGCCTTTTCTCCAAACTCTCCAGTGACAGGCATCTCCAACCTTCCCTAGACATGAGCTGGTCTTCTTGCACTCCCAACTATTTCTCCCAACCAACGCCTTCCCTGCTGCAAAATTTCAAAGCATCGCTTTGCAGCCCGTCCCTCAACAGACAGGGAGAACAGCTTATTGCCTTTTTTGCAACTTTCTAGGGAGCTGAAGGCAGTGATGCACCTGCCCTCCACCAGCAGGAACAACCCCAGCCTGGGCTCCAGCACTGCACATCGCTCCCCCTCCTCTCCTCCACGTCTCCCCCCTGACCCAACCCTTTCCCTGTGCGGGGTGCTCAGTGGAGACACCTCCCTACGTCCCTCCTGGGGACTGACTAATCATTAATTGTCCCTTGCCCCTCCTCTCCAGCGCAACGCGGTGCTTGGCTCCTGTCACACTGCACCCCAACAGTCTCTAAAGGCACCTCCCCAAAAAGCCCACCCCACGGGAGCCCTGCAGGGAGGGATGGCTCCTGCCGCCCCTGACGGCTGCGTCACCCCCAGCCCTGTGGCGGGGTACCCTAGCCACGGCCCACAGCTGCCGTTTGAACCCCGAAGGCTGTTGGATGCTTCGGAGAGTGCTGGGGAGCGCGGCTGCGCCCCGGCTGGGCACACGCGCTGCGGGGAGGGCAGGGACCCGCCGGCAGCCTGGCTCCGGCGGGATGGGGACCGGGATGGCGTGGGAAGAGCCAAATCTCCCAAGCGCCCATCGGCCAAGGCTGGGGCACCTGAGGATGAGCGAGGTTGGAAGAAAGCATCCCCTGCGTTCCTCCCAGCGGCACCCAGATGCGCCGCCGGCGCTGCTGGCTCTGCCCTGCTGTAGTGCTGCATCGCAGCAGCCTCCCCCCCAACCATCCCCGGCCCGTAACCACCCCACGGACACCCCCCCGAGCTCCGGGAGAAAAACGCTGCGGCAACCTCAGCCTGAACCCCGCTGGGGCAAGCGCCCCGAAGTCGAGAGCGCTGGGGCGGCAGCGATGCCTGCCCCACGGCACCCGAGCAGAGCCGCCCGCCGGAATATTATCAAAATATTTCAGTTATGTTACTTATTTGCTTACACCCAACAAGGCCCCAGTTTCCCCAAAGACAAAGTCCGCCCAATACCAGACTACACACGGGGCTAGAAATATGAAAGGGAAAATCTAGGCGGCAGCAGCGGCTGCTGCAGGCTGCGCCAGTCGGCTTTTAAGTTGTTTTGCCCCCGAGCTTTGTTCTCAAAGAAGATAACGCCTCCCTGCGATGGCCTCTTCCATCTGGGCTCTCCCACCAAGCCAGCAGCTCCCCAGGCTGATCCCGGTGCTCAGCCCCAGCCCAAACCCTCCTGCGGCACGAGGGACGGCACAAGGTGACGACTGACTGCATCCAGGAGTCTCCTCCCGTGAGCCAATATCTTTAGAAATTGAAGTAAACGAAGCAAAAGCTGTTTGTAAGCAGGTTGAGCAGAGCCCTTGTGGGGGCACGCAGCCAGGGCAGCATCCCGGGCTGCCCAAGCCGTGTCCGTGTGGCAAGACGGCTCCATGGTGGAAGATCTGGGCTCCTCTCCTGATGGCCGTCAGGAAATTATTTCCTCCTCTAGTGTCAGAGAGTTTCCCCTGGGTCTCCGGCATGGAGACGCGAATGCCTCTGGATAGTGCTCCTGAAGCCTACTGATGGGGAAAAAAATCCCCAAAGGATGCAAGACTTGCGTATCATCATTAAATACCCGGAGGCCAAAAGAGGGGTAAGATATCCATGTGATTTTAATCTCTTGGAGTTTCCTTACATTAAAGCACCCATTTGAGAACACCTGGATATCTCAGAAAAATAGACCATGCTGTAATTAAGCAAATCCAATAGCTAAGGGAAACTGAAGAACAGCAATATATATATTTTTTTTTCCCCCAACAAGAAACAGGTTATACCCCTTTGCCAATAGGCTGTTACTTTTGGCTGACCTGCTCTCATTTGAAAGTTTTTCAGACACCGGGTGGCTTCGGCAGCTGCCCTGCGGTGCAGGGAAGAGCCAGCCCTGCCCTTAGATGCTCCAGGCCGGCGGAGGAAAGCCACGGCCGAGGCGTCGGGGCTTCCTGCGTGGGATGGTACCCAGCCCCGCGTTTCCCATTAGCATCCCGGGAACCCAGCCCCGAGCCCTCCAGCTCCTGCCGGTGCACCTTGAACGGGGATCCATAATACATATACACACATGCATATACATATATGTGCATACATATGCCTGTGTGCATCTATGTATATACACACACATATACATATATATTAAAAAAGCAAGCCCCTCGAGGGGTTTAGCCCACACGACGGCTGCGGGCAGAGCCGCGCCGTGGCTTCCCCGGAGCCGCGCAATGTTTAACGAGACTGAGGGGAACTGGGGACAGCCCGTACCATTTAAAATGCCTCGGCAGCAAAGCGCTTCCAAGCCCAGTGAAACATTAATGCACTTCCCCGGAGAAATGCCTTCGCTTTTTGCTGCATCAAGGGCTTTGGAATCGGAATAAATAACAGGGCAGGTTAATGAAGGTTTCTATCGGTTACTCGGTAAGTTTTGGTCCTCCTGAGATTCAGGTTTAAAAGCCATGCACCCTACCTCTGTGGCTAGGGAGACTCCTCTTCCTCCCCATGGAAATACTGCATTTTGGGGTAGGGGCGGGAATCAAAATTCCCCTGTTTCCGCAGATGCCAGGCATGGGATTGCTGTAGGTAACAGACACCACAGCCCCTGGGCTTGTTTTCAAGCAGCTGAGCTCCAGTTTCTCCCATGAAGTCCACCCAGGGGCAAAGGGAGGAGCAGGGGCCAAGTGGCTTCAGCGGCATAGAGCTGAAGCCCCCCGGGACTTTGGGATAAGGAGGGATGCGATGGGCCATGGGCAGCCCCGGGATGCAAAGCCCCGAGTGTGGGGTGGATCTAACCCTGTCGCTCGCCCCAGCACCGGACCGTGGAGATCTGCTGGAGGACACCAGCCCACCAGCCACTCCCGGACAGCGCTGGGGACGGTCTGTGTGCTGAAGCAGCATGGTGAGGCATGGGCACAGGCTGCCCAGGGTGGTGGTGGAGTCCCCATCCCTGGAGGGGTTCCAACAACGTGTGGATATGACACGCCAGGACATAGTTTAGTAGACATGGTGTTTTGGGTTGACAGTTGGACTAGATGATCTCAGAGGGCTTTTCCAAATTTAATAATTCTATGATCATCAGATTGCTCAGGAAGGGCTCAGCCTCTGCAATGACCCTGACATGGCGCTCCCCCTTCCCAAGCTCTGCCTGGCCGTGGTGAGCTGGTGCACACGCGTGGTGGTGGCATTACGGATGGGCAGAGTGGGGCAGGGGTGCGGAATGCCACCGCGGGGCCAAGTGTGTGCGCCACGTGCCAGCAACAAAGGGAAGACCGGTGAGACCGGGGTAAATCTGCAGCACGGGGTCTGCAGCCACGGGGTCGAGCAGAGGCAGCTCCCAGCTCGCTGCTGCCCACGTACCCCTCCCCCAGGTCCCTGCTCCGGGCAGGAAGGGCTCCCAAATCCCAAATCCTAACTGCTACAGCCCAAGTCGTGGCAAAATGTCAAACCCTTTCTGCTGGCCAAGGAGCAACTGTGAACTGGGGCCACCTGAGGACTGGAGCAGCAAATACAGCCGAGCCATGCTCCCCGGCCGCAGCTGAGCAGTGACCGCAGGCGACACGACGCTGACATCTCTCCCCCCCCCGAAAAATCTGTGCTGCGGCACTGACCAAGGACAGAAGCACTAGGACAGCAGGAAGCACAAGATGCGGAGCCCTGTTTGCATCTGCCTCTTGGTTTAACCTGGCCACGAAGCTTCAGTGTGTCAAGGAGCCGGGAGGCGCACAGAGGTGTAAGGGAATGGGGTGATGAAGAAGCCGAACCTGCTCTCCAGCCGGGGCTCGGGGGGCTCCGGCGATGCTGCCGACCCTGCCGGGCACCGAGATGGTGGCTGGGGATCACGCGGCGTTTGCAGAGCTGGGGAGAGGCTCGCTTCTGTCTCGATTGCTAATGAGACTAATACCAGCTGCTTCTCACTTAACCAGTCTGACCATCCAGCTGAGCCAAAACTGATTCATTCATAAGAAAATGGAAAAGGAGATTGACTCGTCACCAGCCCTGACTAATGGGGAAACCAGCCAACAACCTGCCGCTCGCACACCGGCCCCGGCACCCTGCTTTTTCAGCTCTTCATCATCTTCCCAAATTAAAATGCTCAGACGAAGCCTGAGCTTTGCCCTGGCATAGCCCGGTGGTGGGTGGCCCGAGTGATAACAGAAAGGGCTATCAGCTGCAAAAAGTGCCAGCGTGTGGCCAGTGGGCCAACATCACCTGGCAATGCCTGACATTTTGCAATAGTTAATTCCTGCTTCGGAAGGAGAGGAAACATTAAAAACCCCAAAGACACTGCTTTTCGTCCTGCTCTGCCTAGCGTCATCTTCCCGACAGCTTTCGGGGGGTGTTGTTTTAATCTCCTTCCCTCTTCATCCTGCAATGAAAATCTAAGCAACTGCCTTCACTGAGCAGAAAAACTCTCCGCCACCCTGCTGTAAAAACTGCTTTCTGCTTTTTTCTGCAGCGTGTTTTGTTTCATGAGACCAGTGGGGCACAAACCGTGGCGGGGGGAGGATCCAGGTGGGGGTGGGGGGGAAACCTGGGGTCGGGGGGGTGTTGTCCCAAGGGGGGGAAACAAGCTCCAAAATCCAGACTGGGACTAATCTTATCGCCAGCTGTAGTTTAGGATGGGCCAGCGAGGGTTAACAGCCAGCTACAGAGGTCAGATCAGGACCTGAAGTACCTCCGCTCCCATTCACGCTTTGGTTGATGAACTGAAGCAGGGCAGAGTTTAATAGCTTAAAAAAAAAAAAATCTGCCATGATTTCTTAGCTGTGGGCAACACATTTGATTTTATATGAAGCTCACTTAATAAAAGCCCTTTCCCAAAATGCAGATCCCAAGGGCCAAGCTCTCCCAGCTAAAAGCCTGCGACACCATCCCTTGTCCTGAGATGTCCTGAATTTTTATCACCCTGCCCTGCAGACGTCAGGACAAACACGGAAAGACTTCAATTGTTGGTGAAAAACCTACCCTGCACCAATACAGATCTCAAAAATACCCATTTTCAAGGCAGAAACCCCCCAGCCAGGCCAGTCTGGGCAGGGAAACGCCCCAAATCCCGGCCCCGGGCGCGCACAGCCACCTTGATGGCTGCAGGGTTCCACGAGGACAGTGCAAAACCAGGACCCCGCGAGTCGGAGACAAGCAGAGCTCCGGGTATCGGCGCCGATGCCCCGCTCTCCTCTCCCACACCAGCCCCAGCAGGCTGGGAAAGGGTTGCCAAATACGAAATTTTCCTTTGCCCATCTCGGCACAGGGGCACCGGTCGAGCATTTCACCCGCGACACCGAGAGCGGAAAAGCCTCGTGGAAGGGCTTTAGGATGCACACCCAGCTCTCCCTCCCGAGGGCATCTGGCTACCCAGCATTAGCCCGATGCCCACGTGCAGTGGCAAGCCTGCACCCCGCAACCTGCCAAGCGGGACAGGAAAAACCTGCAAGGGATGGCAACCGCATTCCCAAGGTGCAAGGGAAAAGCCGTCTAGAATGTGGTCAACAACATCCCTGTCGGTCCTCACCCTTTCCCCTCCTAGACTGGTTTCTCACCGACTGTGGGTGAGCTTCCCTGGCATCAGGGCGGTCGGCACGGCTTTTATTTGGTGCTGAATTTCCCTGTGGCCAGGTGATGCAGTGGCGTACGGGCAGGAGGAGCCCCGTGAAGACCTCACACCTCCCGCAGCACCGAGGCCCCGCCAAGTTTATTTTGAAAAAAGAAAAAAAAAACAGAAGCCAACACCGCTGATACTCACCCCTTGGCAACGTCCTATCTCAGTAACACTCCGCTATTATTATACTCTGCAATTAAGCGATAAAGCTGTAATTGCTTTATCTGATGGAGCTGGGCAGGGCAGTGAGGCAGGAGCTGGCCTCTGCACCCCCCATCCCACTGGCAGGCAGGGGTGGGTTGGGTTTACCGGCCATTTTCAAGCCACCCTGTCCAAAAGCATCCTCCTGCTTGGCAGACAGACGGACAGATAGGGCCCCGCGGCAGCGCTGGGCTTCCTTGCCCCGAACCCGGGTCAGCAGCATCACCCCCGTGCCTGCGCGTCGCCCCGCTTCCATCCCCGCAGACCTCGGCTGCTTCCCAGGGATGGCACTGGTGGCCTCCACCAGCTTCCGACCAGGGGATGGTCAGCTCTGGCCTGGATGGAGGCACGTGGAAAAAAAAAGGGCAGCTTTTAATCCACTCTTCCTGCGGGAAGGTAGAAGCGGATGGCTGAGGGACCAAAGTGCAAAACCACGTCACCAGCTGGCCCCCAGCCCTCCCCGCATCCCTGCTTCAGCATCCCGGGGAGCAACCCACGGCCACGCAGCCCGGAGAGCCTGCCAGCGGCGGGGGGCACTTCGACAGCAGCCCTTCGGTACAGGATTTGGCACGCTCAGCCGTACCATCCGGACCGGGGCGCTGGCTTTAGAAGAGGTGACCCCAGTTCCCCAGCCCGGCGTCTCAGCGTGCTGAGCAAAGCTGCACCCAGCAGCTCTCAGGCCGTAAGTCCGGTTTGGTATTTTCATCCACACATTTGTTGCCCCTGAAAGAGCTCTGATGGGCTACGGCATCCTCTCCAACAAGATCAGCCCTGATTTAATTTGGGGTTTTGAGTGTGGTGTCCCCCGGATCCTGATTCGTGCCATCTTTTCAAGTCTTTTAGTATTTGACCTCGGCGCCGCTCCCGACCCTGCCAGATTTCGGCAGAGCGGTATTCACCGGCCTTAGGAGAGAAAAATAAAGCCCTCCCAAATCCCACCCGCGTGACCGATTCCCAAATACGCCCCAATCTGCCTGGCCAGCGAAGCCACCCGCGCCCTCACCCCAGCCCAGAGGCCACGGTGAAGGGCGCCAGGGCCCTGCCATGCCTGCGCCCTCCTCCCAGGGCGAGCGGGCTCCCGCCCGGGCGCAGCCACAAGAAAGGCCGATGCAAATCGCATCGTTAGCATTCTTTCCGTTTTAATAACCCAAGGTGTTACCAGCAACACTGTTACTGATTTTTATCTCCGCAGCGCCTTTTAAGAGCTCCAATTTGTTTTTCTTGGAGATCTCATTTTGTTTTATTAAAGCTGACACCGAAGAGGGAAAGGAGACATTCTGGGCCCAGAACAAAAATATCCCGTTTAAATACCCCGTATTATTTTCTTGGAAACGCTTCTCCTTAGACTTTAATTAAGCTCTCCCCGGGCTCGCGAGCTTGGCGTGCTTGGCTTTCAGGCGAGTTTAATCCCAGACAAGCTCCCCCCACTGCTCCCCACTTCCATTGCTTACACAAACCTTAAGAAATAAACTGGGTTTTGCTAAAATACATGGATTAATAGCTGGCCCACCATCAAGAACATCTTGACGTTGCCTCTTCGCCACCAGCCGGCCACAGAGCAAGCACATGGCCCCAGCCGCCCTGCTTGCGTCACCGACAGACCCAAAAAAGCAGCTTTTCTCTCTCTCTTTTTTTTTTTTTTTTTTTTTTAATTCTTTTCCACTGTTGCAATGCTGGGTATGGAAATGGGAGATCCATCTCTAGTGCCTGACCATGTCCCAGAGATCCCCCGGCTATCAAAGGAGACAGGCTTGCCCACCAGCCCGGCTCCAGCGGCCACACTGCCGCTGCTGAGCCTTGTGCAATCGCGCTGGGTGCTGCCGTAATATCAACAATTACCCCCCTCCCCGCCATGGCAGAAGCACTTTAGGATGATTGCAAAGTTAAACACTCCAAAAGTTGGGAAATCCCAGGAAGGAGCTTGTCTGGGCATCATCTGGTGCATACCCATTATGTAATTACCGTCAATCTTTAATCACAGATGATTTTTTTTTTTTCATCGGACCCGATTCAGGCGGTGCACAGGAGGCACAACCCTCACTTAAGGAGCTGCCATTAGATTTGCTTTCCACCTCGGCGGGCTCCAGCTTTATGAAGCGAGCTCCCGCTGCTTCGCGCCGGGGTGCGTACAAACCCTCCAGCCGAAACGCCGGACTCCTTGGCAAGCACCAACACACCCGCTCGCCCAACGTCCCCCCGAGAGGGAAGGATTTCATCTCCCTTTCACGCACAGGATCTGCCGGCGGACAGATTAAGGCCACGAGCTTGAAACAAAAGCTTTGTTTTGGTGCCTGACGCGAGATGGCCAAGAAAGGGGCTTTTGGGGATGCCGCCGGGCAGGGCGGGGGGGGCTGCGTGCCCCGGGGGTCCCCGTCCCAGCTGGTCCCCGGGGATGGGGTGATGGGTGGGTGCTCAAAGCGGGTTCCCTCACTGCAGGCGCTGCGGAAGGGTTGTTTCTCCTCCCCAAGTAGGGCCCCGGCGTTTGCCTAGGGCAAACCCTAGCGAGCCAGCCCTCTGCTCTGCACCAGGGAAAGCGAGCTAAAAACCATCACCGCGCTGCTAAGTCCAAACCCAGAGACAAAAAAAACCCCAAAAAACCCAAAGACGGGGAGAAACAAGGTCCGGTGAGCTCGCCTCCTCCACCGTAGGGTTTTGGAGACCAGACGCTCCCAAACTGCGCTGCCAGCGGCACCGACCCCAAAATACCGTCTTCATCTCGCACCGAGGTGCCTGCACCAGCACACGGTGCCGGGAGCTTACGAGACAGTGGTGCGGTGCAATGCCCTTCTGCCTGTGCCCTGCGGGATGCAGGTACGGGATATCTCCAGGCTGGAGCTCCCCCGGGGTGCGCAAAGCGAAGGTGCAACGGGGTGACGGGGCCGAGCTACCAGCACACCACCGCCGCCGTCCTCTCGCCGGCCCCACGCGAGCCCGGGAGGTTGCTCGGAGCACCCTGAGCTGCTCCTCGCACAGAGGGCAGCGGGCGGCACGGCACGGCTGCCAGGCATGCCCGAGACGAGTCCCAGCGAAGCAACCTGCCACAGGCACAGGGCTGCGACCTGGCAGCCGTTCCCGAAGGCTTTCCCCGATGCTTCACCCCGCTCCAGCTCTCAAGGGATGCGCTAGGGGTGGGGGGAGCTCTTGCACCGGGTAATTTTTTTAGGGACCTACAAATAAAAGGGCAAGGGGGGCGGGGGGGGAAAAGCCTGAAAATGGGCTAACCGAACCCGGGGCTGTGCCGGCCTCCGTGGCTGCGCCCCTGCCCCACGGGGTGTGCTGGATGCAGGATGAAGCGGTGGCAGGAGCTTTGCTGCCTGCAGTCTGCGCCGCGGGCAGGCGGCGGTGCAGGCAGGGCTCCGCGGGCAGCCCCGCGTCCCGCCTGCCCCCGGCAGCTGGCAGGACCTGTTGTACGAGGTGCCTGGGAGAGATTGGAATGGCTCGCACCTGCGAGCGTGTTGCAGCAATTCCCAGCACACGTCATGTGGGTTTTGCAACCGCCCCAACTGTCTCGGGGTGGGTGAACGGAAAGAGCCCGGAGTGAACCGAGCTCCCCAGCGCCCACGGCGGGCACGGGCAACGCCCCAGCCCAAGAGCTGGGCAGGGTCCCCGGGGCAATGCCCAGCCCGGCACACACCCCTCCACCGGGCCTCTTTCCACGGGGATGAATGCCAAAAGGCAGCATCTCCTTCCCTTGCGATAGGGAATAATCAATCCTTCGAGGAAGAGGAAAGGAAAACCCAACAAATCCCTTCTGTAATGGGTGCAGCAGCGTTTCTGCACGCATGTTAAACTGGCGTACGGGGGGTGCCCAGTCCTCTTGCTCCCCATTGCCAGAGCAGGTACGGTTACGCCATGGACACGCAGGCTCATGGTTATGGAAAGCCAGGGAAAAGTGATTCCCCGGGGAAACCGCTGGCTGCAAGAGGCGGGTGCACGGCCACTGTCCTGGTTGGGAAATGCTGGCATCCTCCTCCATGCCCTGCCCAGCTCGTAGAAAACCCTTGGAGGTTCATCATCCCCCCAAAAAAGTGGGTGGGAGAGACTGAGGTATTTGGTGACGTGCCAAAAAATTCCCTATGGCACCCGGACACCAGCCAAAAGTGGGCAAAACCCCAACAACTGAGCTGGGGTGAAGCCTCAGCCGCTTCCAGCAAGGGCGGGACTGCTTTGGGAGCCCACGTGGGGAGCGGCGGGCGAGAGCCAGCACACGTGGCACCGACCCAAACGCCGCCGAGGTCCCCGTCAGCCCACGCATCGCTTCGCCCAGCCGCGCTGTCACTCCGCTGCTGGCACGCACGCCGCGCTGCTTTGGCAGAGGTCCCAAGGAGTCACCGGGATAAAAAAGCGAAAGGTTACCTGGGCCCTGTAGCGAGATGCCGCTGAGCGATCCAAATCTCCCCAGGCACGGCAGGTGCCGGTGCCACCATCCCACCGGGATTAGCTCCCTGTTAATGCGGCTGGAGCAGCGCTTGTTTATTGCCACCCATGCTCCCAGCAGGAATTCCCCCCTGCGCGCTGCAGGATACAAAACCAGGCTGCAGACATCCCACCGGGGACTTTCCAAAGCAACCAGGGCACTGCCAACCCCGCAGCGCTCAGCCCTGCCGGTGCTGGTGGGCTCGCAGCCTTGGGATGGTGGAAACCTGGGTTATTCCTCCTGTCCCAAACAGCCCTACAAACCCCACGGGGGATCCAGGAACCCTGGCTCCACGTCCACCCGGTCTGGTGGTCTCCATCACATCACCGGATTTTTGAAAAGACAGCTTCTCCCACCACTCACTTGGCACACGGTGGGACAGGGCGCCCATCGGTGCTGCCCCACAAGCGGCGTGAGCCCCGTGGACGGATGCGTCCATAAAGACGTGGGATAAGGAGGGAGGGAGGCAGAGGAGCTGCCCTGGGGACACGAGGCGGGAGGCGGGTGACAACACCCAAGCGAGCTATGCGCAGCCGGCCCGACGGGCACTGCCAGCGAGGTCGGCGGTGCCTTCCGGCTACGGGGTTTCACCCAACCTGATGGGTTAGGTGCTATTTTAAGGTGCGGGAGGTCAACCACCCCGGCTGATGGTCAGCTTCCAGCTGCTGAGGGTTTTTATGGTGGACTAAAGGGTGACTTGTCAAACTCCTAGCTTTCCCCCCACAAGGGGAAATGAAACTGTTCCTTTTCTACTGACCCCCTCAGCGTTGCACCGCATCGTGCCCCATCCCACCCCGCACCTCCACATCCATCCCGGCCCCGCGCCCTGCAGCATCTGCCCCCTTCGCCCTCCAATTCCTCCTCCTCCTCCTCCCAGCCCAGTCTCAGCGACGAAGCTGAAACCCGGCGCCTTCAAAGTTTAATTTACAACCAAATCCCAGCAAGGTGGGGTGGGTTGGTTTGGTTCGTTGTAACTGAAAGGACCAAAAAAAACCACAACCAAACCTCAAACCCATTGTACAACCCTACGCACCACTTCTTCGTATACCGCAGCAAGGTCACGGGAGCTGCCACCGCTCGAGGACGATGGCCACCGGGAAATACAACTGAGACTGGAGCATCTCCCT
The DNA here is from genome assembly GCA_013400535.1 of Scopus umbretta. Taxonomy (NCBI): domain Eukaryota; kingdom Metazoa; phylum Chordata; class Aves; order Pelecaniformes; family Scopidae; genus Scopus; species Scopus umbretta. The sequence continues at coordinate 38,459 of VZTL01039442.1, forward strand.
GGCCGGCTGGTGGAGGAGACTCCAAAATAAATTAAAACCCACTAAAATAGCAAGTGTGCTGGCTGAGAGGGCCCCTCCAGTCTTTAAAAACAAGAACCTCCCTTAGAAACAGCGCTCCGGCCTCTTAATAACCTTAATCGCTACTGACGGCCTCACGGACCAGGTTTAATGACGTGACTGTGTTTTGTTTGCTTTTCAGGCTGCTTTATCTCACGCAGCACCTTGCACTCGCCTCAAGAGATGCAAACCCAGGTCCTCCGAAATCCACCCCTGTTCCCCTGCGATCACAAGCTCCATCTCCCAAAATGGTGGGAGCGGAGCTGGGGAAGAGCCCGGTGCTGGCACACTGGCATCCTGCTGCGAGAAACCCCCAGTAAAGCTGGGAAAGCTCCACAGTGCCTTTTGCACTCCCCAGCTAGCAGGGCTGGGTGATAAAAGGCTCATTTTTTGGCTCTTTTTGCTGGATTTACATCCCCATCCAGGCTACGTAAATATTGTTCATGACAGCGCATCCCTCCGTGGGACTAGGAGACGTGGAGGAAGGCTGGAAACCCGGATGGACGTGGGGAAGCCCCCAGGAACGCTGGGGTCCACAGTGCTCTCGGCCAAAGCGTCTGTGAAACAGGGCCAGTGCAGGTCCCTGGCAATTTATAAAAGCACCAAATTCTGCAGATTTGGGTAAGAAGGTGACAACCACAGCGTCAGCTTGAGGAGGCAGGAGCCTCCCAGGCGCCAGCACTGGGCGATGACACCCGTCGCAGGTCTCACATATGTTACCGGTTGGTAATTTGTACTTAAGAGTGTCGGTAAGAGTGCCCTCACCCTTCCCAAAGCCCAAACCTAACACCTGGGGTAGACGTCTTTCATTGCAGCAGGCTAAATAAAGTGCAGTTCCCTGGCAGCCACCCCTATTCGGTCCCACCTGGGCCATGGGGCATTGCTGAGATTCAGCTGGGACCAGTTCCAAGAATTACCTCTTGCGATTTACGCTCTCCTTGGGATTTCCCTTCTCAGCTCCTAGTGCTCCGGCCACGCTCACCCACCCCGGGACTCTTCTTCAGCCCAGAGAGTTGTTCACGGGTCCTCCTCCTGATCTTTCGCTATGACGGTTAGCCCTGAAACGCTTTATTTTCTCGCAGAAACAAACTCACGCTTTCTTACCATGCCTCCGTTGTGACGTTGGAGGAAAATTGCCTCTTCCAGCTAAGTTCACCTGTCCTAAAGATGTGAAATCAGTGCTCACAAAGAAAGTCCCCACCAAACCAGATGGGAATTCAGGTATAAAGATGACATCAGCTATGCCTTGGCCTCGGGGGCACAACGAGATACGATAAGCCGAGGGCTATGGTCCACGCACCAGCCCGGCTTCCCCGGGCATGGGACGCTCCAGCAGCTTCCTCCAAGGATGCGTTTGGAGGAACAAGACGCACCGGGAAGTGCCACCCTCCCAGCTCTCGCCAGGGCGCCGGAATACCCCGCCGGGACCCTCGGGTGGCTTGGGTGCAAGCGGGACCTTCGCGGCTGAGGGCAGAGCCCTGGCCAGGGACGGGCTCACCTTGCGCTCACCTCTCCCGAGGCAGGGAGAGCTCCCAAGCAGCGGCAGAGCAGACATCGATTTCATAGGGTCAACACTCAGTTAATGCTTACCAGCACTGCTCTGCCACTCAAATTGGCTTTTGAAGCTGGGGAAGACGAGCGTGCCAGGATGGCTCATCTGTCCCTCGGCTCAGCGGCAGCCCAGGCCTGGCGGGGCCGGCACCGGAGCGGCCGTGCTCCACAGATCCCTCGGCACCAGTACAAGTGTTGTACAACCGGAGGGAAATACCACCATTCATCTCCTAGCAAACGCTTTCAAGCATCACTCAACACCTCTCCAGCAGAGGAGGCCGATTTTTTTTTTTTTTTCCCCTGGCTGCGTACTCACATCTATAGCACTTTTTTTATTCCACTCTCAGCGAAACGCCCCCCCAGTCCTCCGCTCCCCCCGAAAGAAAACAAACCCGAAAGCACAGAGTGTGCCTTGCAAAAGTCCCGGCTCTGGCTTCCCGCCGCGAAGGGGCACGTGGTGGTCCCGGCGGCCAGCCCACCTCAGCCCGGCGCTGCTTGTTGACATACGCGGCGCAGTATATTTCTTTAAACAAAGGAGCCTATGCATTCAATGCATTGTTGCGAGAGGGTTTGTTTTCAAAGCCTGACCCCAAATCTGAACTCCGCGGATCCTGCGTTTCTCAAGATCAAACGCGAGAAAACGTGACCAATGCAAACAAGAAATAAACCTTGATAATTATAGCCGTGTGCTGGGGCAGCTATTGTTTAGTGCAGACTAGTACCTGCTTTAGCATAAACATAACCCTATTTTTAAAGGGATGCCTGACCGGCTTGCCACATTACTCCCCGTTTTGCCTCCAAACCCCCTCTTTGATACAAACCCACCTTCCCGAGAACAGAGAAGAGATTTAAGAGCAGAGCCAAAAGGCTAAGCGGCGCACCCACGGCCGTGCCGAACGCCGGTGTTGGAGCAGGGAGCGGGTCCTCGTCCCCCCGACCTGCTCCCGGCTGGCGGGGGGCGAGAGGGACCCCGGGGTCCGGCTGTTCCTTGCAGCCGGCAGGAGCAGACTGACGTCGGAGGACAAACAGACAGCGCCGGTCTTTTCAGGAAGGCCGTATCACTTACCGCTTGGAAAGGAGCTGCAATATTTTCCTGATTATGTTTGCACGCAAACGAGCGCCGCGGGGAAATTATGCAACCCGGAGCGGGGAGGGGTGGGAGCGAGGGAGGAAGGGCTGGAGGGGGGCCCCACGCTGCACCCCACTGCCCTCGGCCCCCGACAGCGCAGCTGCAGCCCCCGCGGTCCCGCGCTCCCCGCGGCAGATGGGCTCCATCACCGCCACCTCTCCCCTCCGCCGCCGGAGCCCCTGCACCGCAACCTCCGAGCGCAGAGGCAGCGCTCAGCCGGCGCGTCGCGCAGCGCAGGGGTTATTAAGGGCCTCTTCATTAAGCACCCGGACCAAAACGCATAGATTCGTCACCCAGGCAATTTAATTACCGAGCCCGCGTTCACCTCGCACACCCACACGCCTTTCTTTTTCGAGGCCTCCGTGCGGTCATAGCCGTAAATAAATAGATCGCAGGAGCAAGAGGCAGATGTGACTCCTACAACCTCCGTCTTGGGCACGGAGCCTTTAAACCACCAGAACTTGCAGGATTTAATTTCTTTTGTTACCGCTTCTACCTTCAGAGGTCTGCCTTAGGCTTTCTAGATACGATCACAGGGAGCAGGAAACAGAGAGCTATGGGATGAGCTTCCTAGGGATCACACACACACACACACACACACTCATACAGCCCATCAATCACCCTAATTACAACCGGCCACACGTCCACAGCTCTCTGCGGCACTCCGTTATTGCCCGTAATTACACGATCGCATTGTTTCTCCGGTAACAGGATCGCGGAGTTAATTCGTGAGCTGTACGTGCGGTGTATCTTGCAATGGCTTTCGTCCTCTCATTGCCGTGATCACCAGCCATGCGTCAGCTGAGCAGAGGGAATGCGGGCAACGCTGGCCCCCAAAATAAGACTTTCAGGTCCTCACGCACCCCCCAGCACAGCCTCTCTCCGCGGCACGCTCCCGCTTCGGTTTCGGACTGCCGCCACCACCCGCAGTTTCCCTCAATGCCAAGTGCTCGTCTCTACCCGCCAGACAGAAGCACGGTGGGCCATGGGCGTCCATCGTGGGGATGGATATGGTCTTCTCGGGGGGAAGGATACCAAACCCTGGGACAAGGCTGGGCCACCCGCCACTGGCGTCCGTCACAGACCCGCTGGGACCACCGCCCTGGCAAGCTGCTGTCCCTCTGCCGAGTCTACCTCAACACCGGGGTCTTTGCAGCAAGCAACGTCCCTTCTCCGCGTTAACGCGATGCAGGCGCGCTCCCGGCGGAGCCCGTAGGCCCTACCAAAACACACAGACGGGGCGCAGTTTGTGGGTCTCGCTACGAACGGATGTCAACCGCTCGAGACCCCGCACCGCCCTCGCTGTGACCGTGCAGGCAGCGCTGCCAGACCTGCCCTCCGTAGGCTTTCCCGCTGAATGGATACGACTTGGAGGAAGCGTGTCGGCAAGGCAGATGCTCTCCTGCTGCCGGATCCGAGCGCGATCCGGCAGACAGGGCAGACAGATGTACAGCTCGAAAGACCCATAACAAAATAACAATACTAGTAATAAAAAATAAAGGTGCTTGCGCGCACCGGCTGATTCGGCAGCGTTGCTCTCCTTACTCCAACACGCGCCAGGCAGGACAGGCTAAGGGCATGCTTTTCAGATTAATTACTTTTAATTGAGTACACAGGAGCTTAGAAACACATGATGCCGTTGGAGATAAATATAGCCGCGACTACAAGGATGGAGGGGGCAGGGAGCAATCGCAGTTCAATGCATCCGAAAAGGAGCTTTCAGCCCCCTGCCTCCTCGCCGTGCTCCGGGAGGCAGAGCCGGCCGAGCCGCTGCTCCTTCCCTGCTCCTTCCCCGCTCCATGCCTGCTCCATCCCCGCTCCTTCCCCGTTCCGTCCTTGCTCCATTTCTGCTCCATTCCTGCTCCATGCCCGCTCCCTCCCCGCTCCATGCCCGCTCCTTCCCAGCTCCATCCCTGCTCCATGCCTGCTCTGTCCCTGCTCCTTCCCCGCTCCCTCCCCGCTCCATGCCCGCTCCCCCCCCGC
>VZTL01039442.1:51835-77051 GCA_013400535.1 Scopus umbretta
CTGGGGTTTGGAGCCCCCCCGGTGACCCCCCCCAGCCCAGGCACCCCCGCAGGCAGGCTGCAGGCAGGCACACCCCCCAAGGGTGCAGAGCCTGGGCCTCCACGCTCAGTGATTCAGCTACTTGCAGGGAGCTTTAATTTTATCACTTAAAACTCGAGTTCTTGCTGCCCCGTGGTGGTGTCAGCGTGATAAAATACCTATGGATTAAGATGCGTTTTAGTGTAGTTTGTGGCTGCTTTGTCTGCGGCTGCCTGGCAGACAGCAGCCAGCTGCCGGATACGCTGCCGGACACGAGCCGGAGGAGGGGAACGCAGCACCTGGATGTATGGGCAGATCGGCAATGGCAGAATAAATAAGTCATCTTCAAAACTTCAGCATGACAAGGCACACCCCTCATTTGCTGCATCTCCTTGGTGGATTTTAGAGAGGTTGCTAGTTTCACCAAAAAAAAAAAAACAACACAACAAAAAAGGGATTTTGATGGCATCTCTGCATCTCAGTAACATCCCCTATGACAGGTTGAACAGCTCGGTGACTAGGGGAGGTTGAAGACAGCATCGGTCCAGCAAAATTTCATCTGGCAGCTAGAAGGTTAACGTGCACCATGCTTTTCTGTCGCAAACGCAGAGCACGCTAAGGGCTCTTATACATAATGCCTGTGATGCAACTTAGACCCCGAATGTCCGCTCCTTTCCCGAGGAGCTGCAGCCCACAGAGAAAACTCAAGATGAAGCATATTTTGCTTTGAGCTGTCATCTCCCTTGGCCCAGTTCTGAACCAGAGATGCTCATCCTCCATTTTATGGTGGATGACAAATCAGCTGCTGATGCCAAGATCTTGACAAGTTACGAACAACAGCCCTCAAGCCAAAAGTGTTAAAATAAAAAAATAAAAGAGCGCAAGAATGGGTTTTTTTTGCAGAGCTGCTCATCCAAAAAGCCACCCTCTGAGCTGCACCCCACGGGCGAGAGCTGCAGCGTTTTGCACGTCTCTGAGCGGAGGGGATGCAACCGCCTCCCAGGTGGGAGCTGCCCCCCTTCCCCAGGTCCCGCCGGGATTTTTGCGGGGCCGCACGTACAGCACCGGTGGGCGAAGCAGCGCTGCCAGCCCGGGAAGGGACCCCCTGGGCACACGGCGCAGCCCCGGCAGGGAAAGGCGTTTGAGCTGGCTGGGAAGGCTCCGTGGCTGGAGATGCCGGTGCTGCGGCTGTTCCCAAAGGCAGCGAGTGCCGGGTGTCCAGAAGGACCCTTGCTGCTCGCCAAGGGTTTCCTGGGTTTATCAAAGCGTCTTCTATATTGGGGAGAATAAGGCTGGTTTGTTCAGCAGCGTGCTGCTCACACAAACCACCAGCAAGCGAGAGGGATCCTTCTGTTAATGAGCTGAGCACAAAAGGGAAAAAAAAACAGTCACTGAAGATTTTCCTTTGGTGATAAAGAGTCATTAACAGCAACACATGATTCCTGGGCCAGCGGGGATCTTTTACAGCCAAAACAGAGCCGGGATCTGTGCTGCTGTTCCCATTGCCCCCATGCCCTGACTCCTCTGAAGATCAAAGCTGGCATCGCTGCTCCCCGGCCGTCCTAGCCCAGGAGCCACGCACGGAGCAGCCGATGGATGACGGAGGAGGATCGTGTGTAGTTTCTTCTACAGGTTTCTTCCACCCCTTTCTCCCTTCAAGCATTAGAGTATCGGGGTGTTGCGCTTGCATGGATTTAGTTCGTATCCAAATCGGAGATGAAGCCAAAAGGTGGCGGTGGTGGTGCCGGGTCCGTCCAGGGACCGGCAGCAGCTTCTGTGGGATGGGAAGGACGCAACAAAGTGGCCCTCAGCTCAGTGCCGGGGGCACCGGGGGCTCCCCACTTCCCACAAATCAAATGGCAGAACCCAAAACCCACATCCACTAAAACCCAAGGAAAAAAACTGCCTGAAAACCCACTCGCCAAGTTACAGCGTTTGCTGGTTGCATACCTATGAAGAAACATCATTTAGATAAAACCATTTTTAAATCCTGGTTTTAAACCAGGCACACAGCAGGACGAGCTTTTTATACTAACCCCAAGGTAGCGAGGCAGTTGCATTTATGGCATCCTCCTAAACAGGCTTTTTGGCGAAGGTTGGTGTTGCAGAGCCCAGCCTTCAGAGGCATTTGTGATTTAGAGGCAATTTAGTCAAGTGCTGTTCCTAGAGCTGAAACATTTTGCAATAGAAGGGGGAAAAAAAAAATACTGTGGCATTTACTAATAAAACTCTTTAGGAATATTTTTAGCTGTGATTTAACGTTGTGTTGCGCTTTGCTGTGAAGCACTCGTTCGCTGAAGCCTCCCGGCAGTTGTTCGCCGCGGTAGAGCCGCCTTTGGCTGAGTTAGCAGGAGGAGAGCTGCAGATGGACTGGAGGAGAGGTGCGGGCAGCGCTCCCAGCCGGGGCGGGCGACGTGCCTTCCCGGTGGGGCGCAGGTCACCGATTCGGCCCCAACCCAGGGAGCGATGCAGCTCTGCCCCAGGGCCAGCCAGATGTCCAGCTGCCTCCTCCCTTTGGCTGGAGGGCTTGACCCTTCCCCTGCGGATGCAGCTCGGCCCTGAGCTGTTCTTGGTCGACAGCAAACATTCCTCCATGCCACCCAGGATCAGGACTGAGACCTCTCAACTCATTTCACATGTGCTGCAGGAGCAGCAGGTCCACAGCTCTGGCTTCCAGCCACCCCTGAGCTGATAGCCTGCAGCTGGGGCACCAGAAACAGCATCCCACATCCTGGGGCTTCTCAGTCCTCAAGGCGTTTTGCTACCCAATGGTTTGGCATGAGGTGTTGTAAGCCTTCTCACTCGGGATGGGGCTGGGATGCTTTCCGTGGCCCCAGACCCTTTGTAAGGCCAGACTCCTTCTGGATGCAGAGGTCTCAAGGAAGGGGCAGGCAGTGGCATTGCTTCTCCCATGCCCATCAGCCTCAGTGCAATCATGAGAATTTAGTCTCACTGAAGATCTGCCCTCTGGTTCATTTTAAGCAAGGGGAATGCTTGAGATCCAGCTGGTTTTAATATATTTAATTAACCTTTGGACAATAGCTCCAGAGTGATTATCAGCTTCACACAAAGCAATGACATTTGTCATACCGGTAGCATTCATAGTAATTTGGGCTAGCAACAAATTAAAAAGTGGTCACAGATGCATTTCGTAAATTAGAGCAACGCGTCCTCACAGTGTGGATCACGCTCCATTTTGTGTGAAGTACATCAGCAGATCTGGTCCAGCTCTAGCGAGCAGATTTCTCTGCATTGCAAAGAGCCGCCTGCACAGTTTTTGCTGGTTGATTTTTATTTTTTTTTCCCTGAGACACCAAAGCTGCAGCCCCTGTAGGCTATAGGCTCTGCTCTCCCTCCCAAGGCTGCTCATGGCCCACATCAGCCAAACATCTGAGGTTGAGAAGCAGGAATTTATGGCCACCTGAGCCAGAGATTGCTCCTCAGCCATTAGGTAGCTGCTGGTGGCCCTGTCTGTCCTCTGCAGATTTGTCCTGTTGCTCCCTGAACCCTTCCGCACCAATTTCCAGCACACCCTGTGGCAGAGCTCCACAAATCAACAGCTCAAAAGCCAGCTGCTATTTGCAGCTACCGCTGGTTTCTGCCTGCTCCAAAACATCGCACACCCCAGGGATCCTTCCCAGCCCTCTCCTCCACATTATCTGTCCTGCCAAACACCATAGGACAAGCTCCTTCAAGGCACCTACGAGCCCAGCTGAGCGTCACCTCCACCTCTTGTCCTTTTCCCAACTCCAGAGTCAGCTTTTTTTTTTTTTTTCCCCTCTCTCCTTTCAGTATTTCAGGACTGCCTTGTGTCTCCTTCTCCCTCCTGCCCCCTTCCCCACCTCGCCGTTCCCAGGGTGCCTGTGCCAACACACGGGTTGCTGCCCTGAACAGGCAGTGTGAGATTCTTGTTCTTTTGATACCATTTGTAAACTTTTTTGTCTTTTGCTCAAGGATAATAGATTTTCAATATATGACTCTGGGGGTGGTTTTTTTTTTTTTTTTTGCACTACTCTGCCTCCTGGCATCCGACCAAAGCTTTTGCTTCCTTGCAAAAGCCTCCGGTTCCTGGCAGTGTCTGGTCCTCGGGGCTCAGCAGCGCCCTGGGGAGCCCAATTCGGGTAAGAGCTTCGATTGCGAAGGCCGAGCAAACAGACTGCCCCCAAAGCTTGGCCCAGAACTGAGCTCAGCTGCAGGGGCTGAACCGAACGCCCAGTCTTTAGGGGTTTGGCATGGCTGTGCTCACTGCACGCTTACCCACATTCTCCCCAAATCCAAGCTCAAGGTTTGTCTTGGCTGTCTGACACACGGTGAATTAGGTTTCCCTTGGCCGTCTTGTACGGGCTCAGCTGCTGCTTCACATGGCATCCAGCCGGTTGGGTCCTGTGCTTCAATACCATCACGCGAGGTATTGAAGATACCACGATGGCAGATTTGGTTTTGGGAGCCAGCAGTGTGCAACATGGACATCCTTACCAGCCCAGCTCTGCTCATCTCTGCCACGGCTCTGTTCCCAGTCCGGGGTTCTCCTGCAGGGAGCACCCAGCCATGGAAAGCAAAACCCAAAATTGCCTTCTGTCCCACCCTGGCCCAGTGAAGGGGGGTAACAGCAGGAGGACTTCTCTCGTGCGATATGAAGCAGGGCACCGGGGCTGACATTGCAAGTATCCGGCACTTACTAAACCAAACAGCTGTCTTGGGGATTAGCCAGCACCTGAGAAACCCGTCTTCCAGCCCGTCCCTCCTTGCAGGGCCATGCAGAGCATGCATGATCCTTCAGGCCACTTTGGGCCCCGCTCTGGGAATCCAGCTTAGCTTTGCAAGTCACAGCTCAATCCCCTGCCCAGTGGAAGAGGGCGAGTGGGTTTGGGGGTGCAGTGGAGGTGAGGAGACAGTTGTGTACATGAAAAACTATTGCAAAGATTATAAGGAGCAATGGCTGGACACAAAACTCCGTTTTTTTGGACCCTCTTACAAACCGAGAGCTGCTTTTCTGCCCCCGATGGATCCCAAAGACTTAAGCTGCCAGATGTGATGGCTGCTGAGATGATGACATCTGGAAGGAGCCAGCTGTAGGGGTCACCTGTGAGCCAGCATCTGCAACTCACACTGCCAGGCTGGCCTGCAGGGACAGGGGGCTGTGCGCTTCTCCTGCCTGGTCTGGGAAAGCAGGGGCTGCTCTTCAGCAGCACCAACAGCTCCGGTGTTTGGGATGCTGCGGACAATTTGCTGATTGTTCCTTGGGAGAAGATAAAGCTCAGTTCTGGTCTCATCACCTCCCCTACCTGGGCATCTCAGCTGATCTTTACTTGGGCGGGGGTGAGCTGGATGCCGTTCCCTTCCAAGCTCCTTTGCTTGGTTCGGAAAGCAGGCGGGAGGCTGCACCTCTGCAAGCTGATGCCCAGCTTGATAGGATACAGCAGATTTTGGGGTGGATTTGCAGCTGTTGGGGAACACCAAGGCTCATTGCAGGCTGGAGGAGGCTGCAAGCTGGCCCGCAGTCCCATGGCCTGGCTGCTGTGGGCTGCCCCCCGCTAGACAGAGCGGCGGCGGGGAACTGGGCTGAGCAGCCCCACGCATCTCCCAGAGCACAGGCAGCTCGGGGAGGTCAGCGCCGCTGCCCCGGCGGGATGCAGGTTTGACCATGCATTACGGAAAATGCCATGTTCTACCCCAGGAAGCAGCTATGTGCCATGGAGAAGCGGGCACTTTCCAGTTACCGGCAGCAAGTCTCTCCTTTGCCTGACAGCCGAGGCTGCCACCGCTGCCTTTCACCTGTGGTATTTCCCAGTGCAGCAAGATACAGAGTTATCAACTATTTCAGCAGTCGGGGAGAGAAGACAAGTGGTGGGAGAGCCCCCGCCGTGTGCCTGTACCGTGGCAGCGGCTCCCAGGAAGCCCTCAGCCGGTCCCACTCCTCCTGCCTTCCACCTCCAGGAAATTCCTGCTGAGTTTGTGGCTCCCATTTTCCTCCTCCTGCAGCCTGACGCTGGTGTTATCCCCCCGAGGGCTCCCTGCTTCCACTCAGGGGACAATAAAGCCTCATGGATTTTAGTCCATGCAAGCAATACCAGAACCTGGCTGATGTTCCCGGACCCAGCAGAAGAGATGCTCACCCTACGAACGTGCCCCGTAGAGGTGCAAAGAAACGGGAAGGCTCAGGTCGTCACCAGGAGGTTTGGCTGGTGGAGATTGTGCCTTTGAGTACCCACACCCATAGAGCGGCCAGCGCCTGAAGACACTGGGACCATCGCGTGAGAAATAAGAGAAGCAAACCTTGCTGAGGGTGATTGGAAAAGCCCGTATAATCACCTAACCCGAGTGAGGCTTTGAAGATGAAGCACCATCAGGGCTTGCACCGTTATCCCAAAGCAGCTGAAGGGCAGGATCAGAGGGGCTATGCTGAGCCAGGCGGGGCAGCGTTGCTGGCCAGGGCTGGGGTCTCCCCGGAGCCGTGGGCTGCATCTCCTAACGCACTCTCAGCTAGAGAGGGAAGACAGACCCAAGCTCGCAAGGGCTGGCACATCTCCTGAGCTGCAGTCAGAGAGGAGGGCAAGGAGCAGGGCAGGAGGAGAAGAGCTCATCCCCACCTACAGGCAGCCATCGCCAGCGAGGATAGACACGTATCCCCAGGGAGGACTTCAGGAATTCCTTTTCACACCTTCCACACCAGAGGCCAGCCCAGGCCTGCCTGGACAGGGTCAGAGACCTTCCACCAAACCTGGAGCAGCCCAGCAAAGTAGAAGACCCTTTCCAATGTCCAGCCCAAGCACAGACACCGACATCCCACCTGCCCTGGACCAAGTCTCGCCCCCCAGCAGCACTGATGTAACCCCCCCAGCTGCTCCCACCCCGGCTGGGCTCTTCCAGCACAAGCACAAGGTTATCACTGCCGCTCGCATTAAGCGAGTGCTGCGAGCAAGGCGCTGCTTGGCCTCGCTGTCTCTGCCCTTGCTGGGGTGCAGTGGGGCCTGTGAGTGGGAGCCCAGGGTGACCCCAGCACAGAAGCTCTCCATCATGCCCTCCCAGGGCCAGCAAACAGCAGGCAGAGCAGGCAGCAGGGTGTGCTGGCAGCCCCAGAATCAAGTGACCAGGAGGCAGGAGCCAAAGGGGACAGGAGCAAAGAGAAGGCTGTGACACAGGTCCAGCACCCACCCTGAAGATCATGCCAAACCCAGGACTTGCCCTGGGTGCCAGCACCCACCTGGGGCAGGAGCTGCTTGCAGGGGTGAGGTCCAGCAAGGCATAGCCAGGAACAGAGCTGGGGACCAGCAGCATCCTTCAGAGCAGGGCTAATATCCCCAGCTGAGCTTAAATAACCTCCCCGGCCGATGGGTGGGGTGTAGGTCCCAGGTGAGGCTGCTCAGGGCCATCAAGAGCTAGTAGTGCCCATGGGAAGATGGCAATTTGGCCCTGCAGCTGCCCAGATGTGGCTTTACTGGTTGCACGGCAATGCCCAGCTGGGCTGTACTGGGGGTGCCACAGCGGCCACTGCTGAGCCGGGTGCCTGCTGTGTGTTGGCGATGGCCTGTGGTGCTGAGCACTGAGATGGGGTCCGGTATGGCCATATATATGGAGGAAATCATGAGCTGCTCTTGGCCTAACTCTGCCCATGTTAAAGCTTCTCCCCCTTGCACCAGGCAGCACCTCCACGTCCAGCGGATCCCCGCTCCTGGGAGCCCTTTCCTGAAGGTCTGAGGACCTGCCATGAAAATCAGCCCCACAAAGACTTGGGAATTACCCGAAATTTCTGCACGAGCAGAAGCAGCGCTGGGCATCACTGAGCATCCTTTCACTGGGGCTTGGGCCAAGCCACCAGCGCTCAGGATTTGTGTGCAGCCTCTTGGTAGGTGTGAGCAAGACGCACCTGCGAGGACAGAAATTAAATTGGTGTTGCATGTAGCCCATCCCCACCCAAAGCGTTTTGGTCCCCTGAGTAAGGACAGGCCTTGAGGTCGCAGGTTTTAGGTCAGAAGTTGGGTTTTCAACCCAGAAGTTGGAGGTTTGGTGCCGCTGGTGCACGAAGGATGTTGTTACAGCAGGTTGAGATGGCGCTTGTCGCGGGAGGAGATGGCAGGGGTTTCTGAGCCCTGGGTTCCTGGTAGCAGCCTCTAACTGGGGGGGTTAAAAAGCAGTTTCTCCCATGGCTCGGCCAAAGTTGCCTGTCCTGGCTACCCTGGCCTAAAAATGTGTGCCTAACTCCTCCTTGGTTTCTTCTGCTGCAAGCTCTGAGTCTTGTTAGGGCTTTTTGGGAGGGAGATTAGAGGGATCTTTCTTCTCCAGGGATGCTCTCCCGTGGCATGATCTCAAATGCTGTTATCGGACCACATACCCACCTTCTGCCCCTCTTCACGCCTGTCCCTGCTGGGAAAAGTTTGAGACCTTGAAACATTTTTTTCTTCATTCCCTGCTGGGGTCCCCCCGGGGGATGGAGGTGTGGGTGGCCCTGATTCCTCCCAGGCTGCCTGAGCGGGGACAAAATGCCGCGGGTGCCGGTGGCTGTGTCCCAGGCGGGTGCTGAGACCGGCTCTTTGTTCCCTGGTTCTAATTGCTGGACCCAAGCAGCTCGTTAACCGCTCTGCCCTGCGTCCTCCCGTCCCTGCAGCCGCCGCCTGGGGGGAAACCCCCCGCAGGGACATAGTGTGGATTTTGGGGTGACACATAAAGCCGGCTCAAAGCGGGCTTGGGGTGAAGCTGCCAGCGGCGGTCGTCTCTTTATGCAGCCCGGGGAGGGGTCGGGGGGTGCCCAGAAAGGGGAGTTGTACGTGGCCGGAGCAGACGTCCATCAGCAGATATCCACAGCCTCCCCTGCAAACTCCGTCACAGTTTTCTCAGCTGAAAAATAACGAGCTGGCAGGAGCCTCGTGGTTGTTTTGGGAGCCAGGGACAGTACCAGCCCCCCCATCCGTATGCAGTGACTTTGGGAAGTGCCGGAGGACGCGCAGTTTGCTCTGAGCCGGAGGCATGGCACAACCCTAAGGAGGGTTCAGGGCTGGGGTCCTTCCCACGGCCCCCCGATTGCCCTGGGGCAGAGCGGAGCCCAGCCATTCACCCCCCCGTCTGTACAGATCTGGGAGCACAATCATCCCTTTGGGAAGCTCAATATTAATGATTTAGAAACAATTTTTGGACTCTCTCACGGAGGGAGCTTGCATTTGCATTTGAAAACTCCGGAGGAGCTGGTGGTGCTGGCGGGGGGACGGGAGCAGTGGCCGGGTGCTATCAATGGGAAACTGTTCTGTCTAACGCTGCTGGGGCCAAAACAATGTGAGCTCTGCAGATTTCTGGCTCCGTTCGTGGTCAGGATTGCTGGCTCTGTCGTCGATGCCCGGCTGCTCCGCTCCCAGCTATTAACGGTTCTGCTCTGAAGCTGGTATTCCTTTGCTGCCAAAGCAGAGCGGGGTTTTGTGAACGATGGGGTGGATGGGGATGCCCAGGATGCAAAACAGGGGGATTCAGTTTGCTGCATTCGGGAGCTGGCAAGGCTGTTCGTGCTCTCCGGTTCTTATGAGCCCAGGACCCAGTCTGCGGTGTTTTCAGTGCTAAAGCCATCAGTTTGCCTTTGCATTGTAGCTGAGGCCCAATGCACTCGTGCCACCTAAGACTCCCTCCTGCAAGCCGGCAGAACCACTGCCCGCTTTGTCCTTGTCTGTGCACCAGTCCCAGGCTGCAGCACCCCAGGGGACACCACCGTGGTTAATAAATGCTCCTTCTTTTTTTTTTTTTTCCTCCTTTCTCAGCCTGGTTTACACCACTCGCCCTTTATGCCACCGGCGTAACCTGCGCCCAGCAACCCCCTTCTACCCCACTGTGCCCGTCCTTCGTCCTTCCTCGCCAGCTCCCACGGGTGCCCTCGCTGGAGATGGGGCTGTTGGGTGCGGGCATCTCCCTACGTCTCCTTGAGCCCCGTAGGAAATGAACCGTCCCTGGTTCAGGTGGGGATGGCAGCGGAGCGGTCGGCACGCAGGGATGCTGCGGGGGCCGCGCAGGGATGCTGCGGAGAGCCGGGGCAAGCTGGCCGCGGCAGCTTGCCTTGGTGTAGTGCGTGCACAAATAAAACCCCGGAGAGCTTTGCACTGAGCTGGAAATAATGGCATTACAAGCGCTTGCTCGCTTCTGGCTGCTGTTTGGGTCGGGTGAGGCTTTTCGGGGCCGGCTGAAGGGCTGCAGCATGTCAGGCTTTGCTCCCGGTTTGAGCGCAAAGCCGGGAAGGTAAGTGGGAAAGGCTCCCTGGGCACGGTGGCTGGGGTGGTCCTCGCCTCTGTCCTGGTGCCGTGCCCGGGTGCTTACCAGCATCTGGAGCTTTGCACCCACAGAGCATCCCCTGCGTGCAAAAGCCCTGCTGCTGCTGTGTGGACTGCATCCTCCATGTCCCAGTGTGGAAAGGATGAGTCCCCTGTGCAGAGAGCGGAGGGAATGGGGGGGGAAAAGTAGGGAAATGGCAAAAGCTGTGTATTTTCTTTTTTTTCTTTCTTTCNCCGCCGCCACCGCCGGGGCCCCCCGCTGTTGCCGCCTCTCCGGCGCACTCGGCATCGCCGCCAGCTCCTGCCGTGGAGCCCCGGAAGCCGCAGATCCCGCTGATGCCCATGAGCGACGCCCGGAGCGACCTGCTGGCAGCCATCCGCAGGGGTGAGCGGCGGGGGGGGCGGCAGCGGGAAGGCAGGGAGCAGGTTCCCAACGCTGCCACTGCGGGGGCAAAATACCTCTCGGTGTAGAGTTGGGTGGCGTTGGCTTCGTTGAGTGCAAGACGAGCCCCGGGTGGCCAGGTGATGGGTGAAGATGGGGGCACCCAGGTGGGACCTGGAGAGGGGAAGAAATGCAGTGCAAGGGGTTGGAGGGAGGTGGGGGAAACCCATCGCCAGAGGTGGGACAGAGCCCCACAGGGATGACCAGCANTAGCCTGCAGGTGTCAGCAATGCTCTGCCAGGCATCCTGCTCAGATCTGTGAGGATAATAGCCCTGATAAAGAGCTATCGTAGGGATGCCCTGAGTCCTGCAGGAAAATAACTGCTAAAGTGAAAAAATCCGCAGCTTCTCCCCGCTGTGGCACTCTCCCCGCTGTCCTGCTGTCGGTTCTCCACCTTCAGGGCTGGCTTTCTGCAGGTGATGCTGCATGGCCAGGGGGTGATGGTAGTTTTTTGGCTGCATCTGTCCCGGTAAAACCAAAGGCTTTTTAGGATGAGCACCGCCATGGTTTGGTGCCTCGCACGGGTACCACTCTTGCTGAAAAAGATACTCGTGCACGGAGAAGGGCAGGTGGCTTGTGCTCCCCTCCCTCTGTGCAGAGCTTTGCCAGATCTGGAAAAGGATGAAGCTCAGCTCCCAGAAAACCAAGGCTGAGGAGGGAGCCTCACGGAGCCGGTCGGGAGGCGTGAGGTCCAGGGGATGGGCTGGGAGAGGGCTGCCTCCCTGCTGCCGTTGCCCGTGACAGGCGCCTGTTGCCCTCTGCCAGGCAGGCACGCGGAGGACATCTTCGGCGAGCTGTTCAACGAAGCCAACAGTTTCTACATGCGGATGAACTCGCTGCAGGAGCGGGTGGACCTGCTGGTCATCAAGGTGACACAGCTAGACTCCACCGTGGAGGAAGGTGAGGGTCGGGGGCTATTTCGGGGTGCCGGCCAGGAGCGAGTGGGTGGAACATGCGTACTCGGGGTGGGACCACCCTTCCATGCCCAGTTTGGGGGGCTGAGGCCAGCCCTGCATCCCCTCTCTTTCTCGTGCCCCCAGTTTCACTGCAGGACATCAACATGCGGAAAGCTTTCAAGAGCTCCACGGTGCAGAACCAGCAGGTCGTGTCTCGCAACTCCATCCCCAACCCGGTGATGGAGATGTACCAGCGCTGCGACAAGCCCCCGCCGCTCAACATCCTCACGCCCTACAGGTAGGGCGCCTGATGCGTTGCTCCCTGGGGGGACCGAGGGGGTCCTGGGGGTCCTGGGGAGCTCTTTCCAGGTCAGGCATCGGGGGGTGCACCTTGTTTGCAGCTTGGTGAGGGCTCTCCAGTTGCTGTGCCACCATCCCCACTGCACAGGGCACTTGGAACAAGTGACCCCACGCAGTGGTACTGCAGGTAGTGACCGCTGTTTTGGACATGGGGGTAACAGCTTATGACCGTGACCGTACCGAGCCCCCTGCTGATGGGAAGGGGTGGTCTTCTCCTGTGGCTGATAACCCCCTCTCCTCCCTCCCCAACCTCCCAGGGATGACAAAAAGGATGGCCTCAAGTTCTACACTGACCCCTCCTACTTCTTCAACTTATGGAAGGAGAAAATGTTGCAGGCTACAGAAGATAAGAGAAAGGAGAAGCGCAGGCAGAAGGTAACGGGGAGGGGGGACAGCGGGGGGCTGGAGCTGGGACTGCCCAGGACCTGGGGGACAGGGCATCCTGGTGCATCCCGTGTGCTCCCCCCTGCTGTGGTGGGTGCATCTTGCTGCTCCTTGGGTACCGCTCACAGTCCGGAGGACCCGGGCTGGAGATGGAGCCGCAGCTTGTGTGTGTCCCCAGGAGCAGCGGCTGGTGGAGGACTCCACCCGGGAGGTGAAGAAAGTGAGGAAAGCCCGCAACCGGCGCCTGGAGTGGAACATGATGGCGTATGATAAAGAGTTCCGACCGGATAACAGGTTCTCACCATCCCCCTATCACATGGCGTCATCGGAAGGATCACTGTCCCCAGATAATAGGCAGGTTTCACTACTATGCGCTTAGCTCACCGGCTCTCCTTTGCTTTTCTCTTCTTCTCCGTCTTTGGGGGGGACGTGCTGCCCGCAGCAGGGTCGGGGTGATAAACCATAAACCCATGGTAGCTTCATGGACAGCTGGTGCCCCCGAGGTCGCATCCTGGACCTCAGGAGCAGCCTTGCTGTTGGGATAAAGTTGGAGCGCTTTCCATTTAGCAGCTAAGGGAAGAGACTGGCTCAGCTCTGTTGGTGCCCACCTCCCCTCCGCTAGCTCTCTGCTTTCTTGTACATCTATATTTCTGTGGCCGCTTTTTGTTTTGTTGTCTCAACCCCAAAATACCCCCAAACCCACATCCCCTGACCCCCCCTGCCCAGCTGAACCCCCTCCCAGGAGTACGACCATTGGGTTTTCGTGTGCCGTAGATCTTACGCATCAGATGCAGCCGACCACTCGTACCCAGCGAGCCCCAACCACCCCGCGCAGATGCTGGCCCCAGCGTCCCACCTGGCCCCGGCGGAGCACAAGGAGGGGGTGCTGGCGGCCGCACCCCCCCAGGAGCATGTCTACCGCCCGGCGCCGGCAGCGGGCAGCCGGCAGAACAGCCTCAACCGTCTCCAGCAGCCCCATGTGCCGCAGCCCCCCGAGGCTATCCTCAACGGGCCGAGACCTCACTTAGTCAAGGATTACGGGTAGGCCTTCATCCTGCCTCTTTTCTCCCGGCAGAGGGATGCCCAGGGCAAGGAGAGCTTGGTGGGGGGGGTGTTTGCCTGGGCTGGGGGGCTTCCCACCCCATTTCTGGGCTGACAGTGGTGCTGTGGTAGTGGGGAGAACCCTCCTCTGCATCTGCCGTGGTCCAAAACTGCTGGTGAGACCCGAGGCCAAATCAGTCAGGAGCACTTTTGGGGTAACCTCATCCCAGAGAAGGGGACAAGGTGGATGGAGGAGGACAGTTTTCCCTGGGGAAGTTGGCTGCCTTCTCGCCACCGCGTGCCCCATAGCCCATCCCGCCGGCAGAGCTTCCCCACCTCCCTGGGGACAGAGCTTACGTGGGGGTCCAGCACAAACCAAGGCACAGCTCAACCTGGGATGGGTGACGGGTGCCCAGGCTGGGTGGTGGGTGCCATCATTCCTCACGCCGCTGACATGGCTTTGCCCTCCCGTTGCAGCCCGCAGNAGGGAGCAGGTTCCCAACGCTGCCACTGCGGTGGCAAAATACCTCTCGGTGTAGAGTTGGGTGGCGTTGGCTTCGTTGAGTGCAAGACGAGCCCCGGGTGGCCAGGTGATGGGTGAAGATGGGGGCACCCAGGTGGGACCTGGAGAGGGGAAGAAATGCAGTGCAAGGGGTTGGAGGGAGGTGGGGGAAACCCATCGCCAGAGGTGGGACAGAGCCCCACAGGGATGACCAGCAGCTCTTGTGCATGTGGCCTTCTTCCAGGCTGTAGCAGACAATGTGCTCCAAGGTCTCTCCCATTTCCCCTTCCTGCAAATCTTCAGGTTGAATGGCAGGTTTAATCTTCGAGAAGGTGCAACCTCTTCAGGCTGAGTGGAAGCGGAGGCGGAGCTCTATTCTATTGTATAGCTTTATAATCGCATGCATCACGTTGTTATCTGATATAGCTTTATAATCGTGTGCATCCTCCTGCAAGGGGGCTGCAGCCACCCCGTTTCAGCCAATGCTTTTAACTGGGGGGGGGATGCTGCGCATTGGGTGCCCCCACGAGTGCTGGGCACGTTGCCCTTAAAGCCTGCCCCCCCTTTCCTACTGCAGGAATCCAACTCCGGAAAGTCCAGGAGCAATGGGAACAAGAGGCCAAAAAAGAGCCCGTGGGCAATGACGTGGCGACAATCCTGTCCCGACGGATTGCGGTGGAGTACAGCGAGTCCGACGACGACTCCGAGCTGGACGATAACGAGTGGTCGGACTGAGGGGCCCCGGGGCTGGGCTGGCGCGGAGCTCCCCGGCTCTGTACCAGGTGTGTATAGGCGCCTTCCCCAACGTCAATGCCAACAAGCGCGGGCGGCCCCGCTCATTCAGGAGCTTTGCTTTTACACCATGTTGAAAATCCTTCGGGCAGCAGCAGCACTGGTAGGGTACACCTCGGAGGCAGTGAGACCAGAAATTAGCAGCACCTTCACATTTAATGACTTCAAAAATGCTCTGAAGGCAGGTTAATAGGATTACTCCAGATTTACACCTGGAGCAAGACCAGAGACTGGCCCTGAGCATGCTTTGCTAGAGAAGGGAAACCCAGAGGCAGTAGTGCTTTTTCAGCTAGATGTTAAACGTGTTCATGAGAAGCTCCCAGAGAAGCAGCCTGATTGCACAGCTGGTGGCACCACAGGCGCGCAGGGATGACCGTGCACTGGGTTTGGGGATGCTCTGCTGCCTGTATTTGTAGGATCGGGCAGCTCCAAAGGCTGCGTGTAGGCAGGAGCCTCCTTCCCCATAGAGCGATGCACTCTGTGCAGTTGCATAGGGATGGTCACCGTCGTGCTGTTGCTCTTTGGAGAAGACCAAGGTGTTGGTGACCTGAGCCCATTTCCATCCTTATGACCAGTTTTCTGGGAGAAAAGCGTGAAGGCAAGGCTTGTGCAGCTGTCAGGGAGACACAGCGCTTGTCCGGACTTTGAAAGGTGTGATGTCTGCTGTCCTCGGGGGGGAAAGGAGCTGCTGGCAAGGGAGCAGAGGTGTCCAGGGAGTTTCCCCAAGCCCAACTCTCCTTGGCCTTAGCACTACACCATTTCAGTGTTATTTGAAAAAACAAAAAAATTAGACAAAATGCTGCTTTTAGGTAAACACTCAGCTTGCACTTTGCAGCCCCACAAGCTGCGCCCGTACAGTTGAGGTCAACTCGTACCCAGGCGCTAATCCCCCCCTGGCCTGATCCTGCCTTGTCCCTCACCCCACAGGCGGGCACTGATGGGGAGCTTGGAGAGCTGGGCCCCCGCCACGGCGCTGGAAATACCAATTTGCTTGTCAAAATAGAGCGTGATTCATTGAAGGCTTTTCACGCAGCTGTGAAGGGAAGAGGCACGGGAAAGCAGAGCGAAGGGGTGGGGAGTACTGAAAATATCACAGCCAGGAGTAAGGGCCTGCTGGGAGAGGTTCCCCACCAGCAGAAAATGGGCCAGGACCAGCCATGGACTCACCCGACACGTTGTCCCAAGGCCCTCTCTTGTGTTCCCATACACCACGACTCCCTGAATGGGGGAAAACTGAGTCCCCATGCTGCATCTCTTCTGGGAAGAAGCTGGGCTCTGAGCCCACCTCCCCAGCATTCCCAGTAGCCACGTATATGATGGCTACAAAAGTAGTGTTTTGACTATCCAGGAGTGACCAGACCTGTAAAGGAGGTGGGAGGATATGGCTGGGACGCAACAGGCTCAAAGGCTGATGCTTAAATTCACGTCGAGAAATGCTAATGTTGAACGATGCGCCAAGCATCTGCTCATTTTCCTCCTGGTGAGAAACCCTTCGTGGCGAGATACGATGAACCCCCTGCCCAGCTGCTGAGAAATATCCCCAGGAGCCCTCCCTTCTCTTGACTGACACAAAATCATCTCTCGTCCCTTGGATGTGACACCTCCCGCAGCTCCGCATCTGGGCTGTGAGCTGTGGTGCTGAGCAGAGGGCTCGAATGGAGGAGCAGCGTGGCTGTGGGAGAGGACAAGGGTGGTTGGGGAAGGGCTTGGGGAGGTGATGCCCTGCCGTGGGCCACATCCCTGGGTTTAGCCCCTCTTCCCTTAGGGAAAGCTCCCCTTGACTTCAGCAGGGCTGATTGTCGGAGCAGGAACTGCAAAGAAAATCCTCAGATTTAACCCCAGAGTTCCTCATCCCGGCAGTGCTGATGCTGTTTAAGCCGCTCAGGCTCTTGTCCCACTCCGCCCATCCAGGGGCAGCCTCTCCCAGCGCAAGGAAGACCTGGTAGTATGGGATTAGCCGCACGGATCAATCCCAGTTCCCACGTCAGCCTCCCAGGAGGCTGGCAGGGAGGCTCCATGCCTCCTGTTTTACTGAGCTCCTGCTATGGGCAAGCAGGGCAGAGCAGGCAGGAACCAGGAGAGCAACGGGACGCATGGAATAGCTCATCTGCAAAACCCAAAGAAACAGGATTGACCAAAGGAGGCATAGTGTCCTACAGGTGACTGGGAAACTCCTGATGCTCGGTGTTCACCAGGAGCTTTCACTTCTGATGTTGACCCTCTGAGATGTAGAGAACCATCTGCAAAAGCTTTCGGCCAAAGCCTGGCATCTCCACCCAGGCAGAGAGCCCCTGCCATGCCCGTGGCGGGCTTTCCTAGGCAAGGCAGCTGGGGTTTGACCCAGAGCAATTTCAGAAGAAAGTCTTGTAAAAATTTAGAGCAACATTTAAGAGTCACCTGGTAGTATTTATTGTGGCATGTTATTAATATAGATGCAATCGTGATACTGTTTGTATGTGAAGAGAAACTGAGTTTATGTGGCTAATTTAGAAAGAGTAACAACACTTTGTGAGAGCGAGAACAGCAGAGGGCTGTCGGAGCTGCCGTCACCTGTTACGGTGGTAAAAGGGCTGCAGAGTCGGCTGCAGGGACCCAGGTGGGGCTTGGGCAGAGCCGGGGACTCCCACCAGCACGTGAAGGCAGGGACGGGGCTCTGGGACACGCAGGGCTGGCTCATGCCTTGGGTCTGTGGCTGCCCCAATTCTGGGAAGCTGAGCTGATCCTGGTGGGAACCAGAGAGGAGCCGAGTGCCCCTAAAAGACTGGGTTGCTTCTTTTCATGCACTAGTTGTATTATGTGTGTCACGTGAAATTGTTATCATTCTGGTAGGACCCCATTGGCCCGTGGTGGGTCAGGATTGTCCCTGCAGCCTCCCACTTCCCTGTCACCTCCCAGCAACTTTGCTGTGCTTGGGATTGGCGGCAGTCAGTCAACCCGTGTTAGTATCAGGGTCAATGCCGTCGCATGGCAAAGCGCTTGACAATCACATAGTTCAAGCCTTGCCTGCCCCGTGCACAGGTCACACCTGCAGAGCGGACGCACAGCTGGGAGCCTCGGGGGTGCAGGGAGCAAGGCTCACCCTCGTTTCCTCGTGCTTTTACATTCTTAAGCCATCCTCTCCTCTTTGGACTTCCTGGCACATCCTCACCATTTGTATTCTGCTCAAGGAAATTCCCAGCCCCCAATATCACAAGCCCATTTCACATGCTCATCTCCAAAGCAAGTCAGCAGGACCGTAACCTCCTGGCATCGTCCATTGCTTGAGGACATCATGATCCGGTTCTTCCAGGGATCTGAACTGCCTCAGCTCCACTGAAGCTGTCTTAAGACCAGGGATGGGGCTGATCCACAGGTAGCCTCTCCCCAGTGAGATGTCTACATTGGAGCTCATTGCTCACGTTTCTTGTGTAGCTGGTAAAGTAACCTGTATAGTCAGTGTGGGCTGTAGACACCCATTTCTGGTCTGATCATGGCGCACCTTGCTCTTCCCAACTCTCTCCTGGCAGCGCCACCAGGCAAGCAAGCACATGGTGGCACTGAGAGCCCCAATCTCATGATACAGCCATTCCTGCAAGGCCAGCTCTGCTGGCAGGCCAACATCCTCACTGCCTTTGCTTGAGGGACTCAGCCACGTTTGAGGATGACCATCTTTATTTTAGGTGCATTCATCTATTTTTTTGCCCAGGTGACCTACGAGATCCAACACAAGTGACACCAACTCCTTGGTTGGGCTGGGTTAGCTCTGCTGGAGTTGGTTGCGCAATACTAATTAACACTGGCTGTCTGACCCATATGCTGCATACTCAATATTTTGTACATATGTGCCTATTTCCGTATACTCTTCCAAAAGTAGGCCATGCTGTGTTACACAACCTGAAATGCTCAAATCCTCATGTGGGCTGATATAAAAGTGAATATTTAAATATTTTATCTAGCTTGGCAGCCATTAAAAATACAATCCAGGTCACAGATGACTGAATTTCTCCTTTCTCAAGTGGGCTGAGGAGATTCTCCTGCACATTAAGGTATCATGTTCCATGTTAAAATATAGCAGTGGCATTTCATTGCCAACAGATAATCACAGAGTGCCAAACATTTAAGAAGCCCAACCGATCTCCCGAGAGTTCCTCTTTCCATTTTATCTGCTTTCTCCTACTTGCCAATTAATGGGCACAGATTAAAAATAATAAATATGACTGCCAAGAAGGGGAAGTATATTCTGTGTGCATACAGATGAATTGGGCCAGAGTCAGTGGAAGAGTAAATAAACCAGTTTGGTTCTGCTTAGAGATATTAACGGATGGCTATAGTCCTTGAGGTCCATCAGGAGCCTCTTGGACATCTCTGGTTTCTCTGAAAAGGGACATTATGGGGACCACTGTGGCCATGGTACACCAGTCATCGCCTGTGAAGGCTACATCAGGTGTGAAGTCTGGTCTTGCTCAAGTTTCATGAAGGTTGGTGGAAGTCTAGCAGTGTTCATGTCCTGGCATTGCACCCTCAGTATCTCTTTGATTTTGAGTGAACATTGGAGCTGGCTGTTGACACCGGTGGTTCTTAGAGGATCAGTGTCCTGAAGGAAAAAGGGATGGGGTAGTTTCTAACTTTCCACCCTGGGCAGAGACCTAGAGAGGAGCGAGCATCACAACCTACGAGAGGTCCTGCTTTCGTGGCTATTTCATCTCAGGAAGGTTTTATTCTGGTGACAAACGTAAGGCTGAACATGGCTTCTCCAGACAGCTCCCTTCATGCAAGAGCACTCAAATTTCCTCCCAGCAACTTTACCATCTCTTATCTCCCTTTCAAGACACCTGACAGCCTGAATAAAAGCTTTGCAGACTCCTGTGGGAACAGTAACACCTCAGCTTTAATGATAAATGAAAGTTTCACTTGGAGGGAGGCAAGCTGTAGCACTGGAGGTGGTATTCTGGAGGGTGCTTTCCAGAGGTGCATGGCTGGCAGGAGCACCATGCCATTTCCTTGTGGATTGACCATGGAAGGGCATTGGAAGCGCTCCCCATCATGTGATGCTGGCAAGGGGAGCATAGGCTGTTCCTTTTACCACAATTCCTGTTTTCCTGTAGCAGTAGTTGTTATTTAGGGGTAAAGTTTTCTCAGCTGGCATGTCACTTTACAGACTTAAAAAAAAAAAAAGTAAGGGCAAGGACTCTGTCCTGAGGAGTTTACAGCAAAGACCATATAACCTGCACTGCACTTTAGAAGCCTCAAATGCTCATTTACCTATGAATTTACCCTCAGCTGGGCAGCAGCAGCATCTTGAGGACTGTTGTCCCTTCCTGAGGTGACCCCCCGACCAGCACCACGACCGCATCCCCCCTGCTGATGGCAGCAGCAGGGCTCTCCTGCCTCTCCACCATCCCCACGCAAAAGTGCCTGAGCAAAGTACAGGAGTGCCAAGCAAGACGTGCTGACTTTGTCTCTGAAGGGGTCACCATGCCCTCAGGGTGGGCCATTCCCACATGGCTGTGCTCCTCTGGGATGCCCAGGCACACCGCTGCAGCTACCTGCCGACACTTAGAGCTGCCCATACAATTCATGTGATGGCCTCTGGGCTTACAGAAAGTGCCCTCCTTCAGGCACTTATACCCAAGCCTAGCCTTTGACGTATTTCAACCTTTTTTGAGAGTTGAAGGTTTTGGGTGGTTTTTTGAGAAACTGATCTTCCTTTAACAACACCCAAGTCTTCTAGGATTGCTGTCAAGCTCCGCTTTCTGCGGGCGAGAACTGCACCCGCATTTTGCTGGGGGAGGCAAGGAAAAAAAAAACCCACAAAAAACCACAGTCAAGAACTTCAGTGAGGGGTTTGCCCCAAAGCCTTCAGTATTTTGCCCACAGGCAGGGTGGGAGGAGGACACCATCCTGGTGTTATCACTAGGCTGAGGCAGAGCCTGTAGCAAGGGATGGGCTCTCACTGCGGGAAATCCCCAGGCAAGACCTGGATGGGTCATGCTTGGCCACAGCGTCCCCTGAAGGCAATGTTGATGTGACATGATCAATGTTAATGTCTGTCTTACATTGGTACAGGGCCCTGAAGCCACAGACATCTTCACAGCACTACACGATGGTGGATCACTGATGCTTTGCCCTCCCACAGGCATTGCTCCTAATAGTTATCTTCCCACAGGTGCCGCCTTCCAGAGCAGCAGCCAGAAGTCCCTCTGTGGTCTTTTGCTTTTAGCAGGAACAGGCTTAAATCTGCTGTTGGTCATTGTGTCTGGGGGCTTGTGAGCTCAAGCGTGTGTGAAATGAGCCTTTCCCCACACACCTCTCCCATCGTAGCAATACCAGGGGACTTCCAGCCCAATGGTAGTTCTACCACTTAAGCATGTAGAGAGCATTAAGGGTGCAGAGAGGAAACAAAATATCCTAGCATTTCAGGTTGGCTATGCTGCCACCGCTCGGTGCAGGAAAAGCCTCAGGTAGGTGAAAACCCCGTGCAAAGCCACAAAGGGCAGTGGGGAGAATAAACCTGTTCTCCATGCATGTGTTGGGCTGAAGTGCAAGGCATGGGATTGAGTTGTGGCACAGAAGAGTTGAATCAGATCTCAGGGAAAGCTTTTTCCAAAGTAAGGATGGAGACACTGTGAAACAGATCACAGAGGCTCTACCATGGAGGGGTTTGAAATCCAAGTAGGCAAACACTAGAGAGGACCACTGTCCGTGACCCTGCATTGGGCCAGGGGATGGTAGAGGTGCCCACAGAGTGTCTCTCTTAACTTGCCAAGTTTGTAGTTCTGCCTCATGCTATGGTATGCTTTGATTTGGGATAGCTCAGTTGAAGAACCTAAACATGAACAACCACCCACCCCCTCCAAGGAAAAAAAAAAAAAAACCCAAACAACTTACATGTGATTTCCAGAAGGAAAATCTGTTCTGTCTCCTTCCCTTGGACCTTGAGGGAAAGTTAGACACAATGTCGCTTCCCAGCTAGCCTCCAAAAAAACCGGAGCAGTTGTCACCATAACCACTTTCAAAAATCAGTTCCTAAGAACCAGTGTTTCAGAACAGAACAAGCAGTATATCAACCCACAGTGCAGTAAGGAGATGAGCCTCCTACCACTGCAGGAGATGCTTTTGTCCCTGAAGGCCCCACCGCAGCTCAAGTGTTTCAAATCCCCTTGATTTTCACCTGTTACCAGTGCTTGTGCATGCCTGATGCCTCAGCTGGGAATACTTACTCCACAGAAAGTCACTTCTTGCCATGAAAAAACCAACCATAAAAATCTTGGATTAGAAACAAAGTGGACTTTGAGCCTGATGACGTTATTGTGATGCACGTTGAGGAGTTGTTGCTTTCCCGCTGGCAGCAGGCACATCTTTGGCACAGTCATCCTGCCAGGTCTCCAAAAATCATAGTATTATGAGCATCAACACCCCCCCTCACCACCACCCTTACCAAAGTTATTCTTATACTGAGATGTTTCAGGTCTACCTTTAGTTCTGGACAGTTTTCCACAAATGGGGCCTCTCTTTGTGGTACCTTTCATCTCAGATCAGAACAGATTAGGAAAAAGAAAGAAAATGCACACCAAAAAGAAACCTTTCTCTCCTACATGCATTTTTAGGAGCGTTTTGGGGCTGATCGCTCCCCACCTTGATAGACCTCCTTCATTTTGGGGCCGCTTGACTTGCCTGGGGGAATCTGAGTTTGGGTTGATGCTGAAGGGTTGCTGGTGCTTTCCTCCCCTCTCCTTTCAGCTGCGCTGTGTCGCACATGGGGCTTGGGTCCGGTGTTCCCGTTGGGAGAGCAGCGGGGCCGCAGCAGCAGGGCAGCTCCTTACTGACACAAGTGCCTTTTCTGGAGGTCCCCGTTGTATTGCTGAGGAGCGTGGGGCTTCACGGGGCGGGGGGGCTCGCCGAGCTGGGGAAGGGCAGAGCATCTCCAAGCATTTGTGATGCTCAGTCTGTCCTCACCCGGGTGGAAACCTGGACCTGCCCAGACCCCAAGGTATCTGCTGGGATTCCTCCTTCCTTGCGCACAGGCTGTTACCCCCGCAGCTGCACAGGGGTGGTTTTGGGAGCAGCTTTTACTCTGATCTTGGCCAACCCAAGGAAAACCTACTCCGGTAACCACACGTCTCTGGGTGCACGTGCAAATGCTGCACCTTTGGCACGGGGACAGTCCCTGAGAGGACACGGTGAGCATGCAGGGAGGGGACAAACCCTGTCACCATTTTGCTGTGGGACATGCACGTGCTGGTGGGTTTGCTCCAGGGTATCTGCACTGCTGCCGCCGTGGGACAAGCATTCGGGCTGGAGAGCCTTCCTCCTCCTCCTCCTGCCCCAGCCCAGGGCCGTTGAGGCAATGCCAGCTGCTGTGGCAGGACAGGACCCATCTTGCTGCCAGGTTTCTATTGCCTTCAGAGCGAGTAGGAGCACAAGCACCTCTGCGTGAGGCCGGGCGCTGCAGGAGCGTTATTTTGGGGGACATGGAAGGCGACCTGGGGATCAAAGCTAGCCCAGGCTGCGCTGGGAGCACCTCAGACACCCCAAAAACCCTTCTGCACTACCCAAACTCAGCAGCTATGAGCTAGGGAGAGCTCCCGGAGCACTGGGACGACTAAGCCTCCTCAAATAGAGCATCTGTGAGCAGCCAGCTTAGAGCCGAGCATTTTAAAAGCAGTTTTCTCCCGTTTTGGCGCCGGCCGTTCATACCTACAGCCTGGAGCCAGGGCTGGGGCCGGTGTTTACGGAGGTTGGCTCCAGCTCTGCAGGGGTGGTACGGCGGGGACGGGGAGGTGCCGGCCTGGTGGCACTTGGTGGTTGGCTTCCCAGGGTGCTCAGTGTCGGTGGGATGGCCCAGTCCTCCTGCAAAAGGCTCGTTTTTTTTTTTTAATACCGGCAGAAGTATTACCTGTGTTTCCTTTGACTTGCCGTTTGATAGAAGCAGCTGATGGGAGGTGGGCATCTCTCCCCTGGGGCAGTCACCTGTTACGGGCCATAATTTGATTTCCATTATTATATAGTTGACATTAAAAAAGAAGGAGATGTTCACTGTCTAATGGGGTCTTTTAACCATGTGCACTTAGTCAATAGGTGAGTAGATGTTGCTGCTTGTATCTATCTACCGTACCCAGTTGCTATGTGTGAACAAGTGTATTTCTCCCCAGTGTTGTGGGTTCTGCCTGTCGTGACACGATGATGGAAAGGTAGGGACTACGTCAGTCGCAACACGAGCTTTCTTCTGTACAGTGTAGAGAGGAAACCTGGATCGATCCGAAGCACCGCTTATAACTACATTTGTTCAAAAAATGTCATCTTAATCCCAAACTGTCGACACTTTATGCATGTGCTAATAAAAAACACAAAATAAAGATTTTAAGAGGTTAAAGTAGATTTGGGTTCGGCTTTTTGTCAGCTTGCCCTCACTGGGTCCCTTTGCTGTGAGTTATCAGCCCTGTGATACTCCCTTTTCTATTAGAGGCCAGGGCACAGAAGCAGCAGCAGAAAGCTGTGGTATCTCTATAACCCTTCATTTGGAGAAACCAGCTCTTCAAAGATCAATTCATTCCCATGGGTATTTAATCCCTGTCCGCCTGCGTAACCAGAGGGCAGAGGGTGGCTTGCTGATGGAAGAGTCTCCATCCTTTTGCGTGGAGGCTCTGAGCGGCAGGGGCCGTTCCTTCCCAAGCCGTAAAATCCATCTCTCGAGCAGTTCTTATCCTCAACTAGCTCATTGCGATCCGAGTGGAAACACAGACCCGGGTGAGGGAAAGCAGAAACCTGCACTAGAGTTGCTTCAGCTGAAATAAAAACACAGACACGCACAGTATGGCACGTACCTGGGACAGGAGCCCAGATCTTCAAATGTTTTAATTTTATTCCCCGCCCCCGCCCCCAATTTTTGGATATCCTCTTGACAAATCACTTTAACAGTTTTATTTACAGTAATAAAAATAAATTACTCTTACAGATGAATGTATAATATTATACACAATAGAGATACAGTGCAATAACAGCATTGATTTGTTTTCACTCGTTCATAAAGTGCATTGAAGGGGCTTGATTTAACCAGAATTGAATGATAACTGTACATTTTTCTTTGAGATCAACTTTCCCGGTCAAGTTAAAAGGCTAATGGGAACACTTACATCAAAATAAGTTGCTGTCCTGATTGCTGTGAAATGGCCTTGTTCCTGGGGAAGCAGACAGGGCGGGAGGCAGGACTGGCAATGGGGACAACTGACTCTCACTCTGTCCGTCTGCGCCGCTGAAGGCGACTCCGACGGACGCTGCCCGAAGCCTGGCCAAGCTGATCTGGATTTCAGAGCCTCGGGAGGGTGACTGCTGGGCCACGCTGGTGACCGCAGAGCGGGATCTGGCCCGAGGTCACCCCAGTCTGGCTGAGTCTCTTGCTGAGCTTTGCCACCAGAAACTCATCCTTCCCTCGGAGCTAGAGGATTCGCTCTCCAGGGAGGATGCTCTTTATCCTGCCTGGGGTCTGATTCTGACCTAC
The DNA here is from genome assembly GCA_013400535.1 of Scopus umbretta. Lineage (NCBI taxonomy): Eukaryota > Metazoa > Chordata > Aves > Pelecaniformes > Scopidae > Scopus > Scopus umbretta. The sequence continues at coordinate 76,993 of VZTL01039442.1, forward strand.
TCACAAGAGACATCAGAAACGAGCCCAGTCCTCGTCGCTGCGCGATGTAGAGGAAAGGC